>KZ506252.1:162836-174315 GCA_002844005.1 Limosa lapponica baueri
GACATGAGGATTAGAAACAGCATAATCTGAAACTGAAGGTTTTAGTCGGTCATTAACTGTAATACAAGAAGGGATCTGGTGTTTCACAGTACAGTTTCACAGTCTGGTCTTCACAAGGCTCTGGTTAAAAACTTCTTCCTCAACTATTAAGATGTAACAGCACCACTGAAAATACTCCTAAAGGAATGTCAGGACAGATGATGTGAGTATTCTTTCTTGTTACCAGTACTTTAAAAAAGGCATTTTAGCTCAAGCCCTAAAATAGCCAGTTTACCTTAAGCCCATAGAGTCAGCTCTACTGCCACTCTATCCTACAGTGTGCAATATAAAAAGGATCAGCAATTTTGACACCAGAATTCTGGAATGAGAAATCTGCAAATATCAGGGAACATCTTTGAATATAAGGCACCTCCAAGTCTCTGTGTAATACAGGCTCTTAACAATCTCTCTTCTCTTTTGAAAACATAGGCTTAATGTGAACACAGAAAGAAGACCATGGCTGCTGGTAGTTTGCAAGTATTTATAGATTAATTTCTTTGCTACTGCTTTTTGTTTCTCCTGAACCCACTGCAGTCCACATCTGCTGCCACTGCTGCCTCTTCCTCATCCCATCCTGGAACTGCAGCTGGTACCACTTCCTTGTTTTCTCCTAGACTTCAGCCATTCCTGCTAATCTCAGGGGTGTGATGGAGAAACACATGAGCTTTGTAAAACCAGCACAAACCTGACACAGCTTATTAGCTGAGGTTCTGTTCACTGTCACAGCTTCCTATACACATCTTGCTGTTGAGTCCTGGCATTCTTGGCTAGTGTGAAATGAACGTCACTACCAGTAAGAAAACAGATGCACAATTATAGCCATGTCATTCTTAAGAAATCTGCCAAGTTGAAAAAGTAGCAATCAAAATGAAAGAAAAAAAAAAAAAGGAAAAGAAAAAAAAATATAACAACATAATCTCCCTTGGATCTGATCTGCCTTGCAGTACAAGCATTTCTGGTCTCCTTTAATAGGCAATTAGAAATTCTGAATAGTTTCCAGTTACTGAAGAGTAACTGTGAGGTTTTTAAAAACTCATGAAAAAATCTGTAAGAAGGAGGAAAAAAAATATTTAAATCTAGAGGGCTGTAATGGATTCAAATGAAAGCCAAGATGAGCACAAAACAGGATACTGGCTGTCTCTCAGGAGACATTCTTTTGAAAGGGACTGGAAACATATTTACCAAAATGCACAAAGAACTGCATTCATGTATTCAAAACACAGTAACATAATGCCAAAATACCACATTACAGTTGTTATTATGATATTAGTATAGATGGATTGGCATTTAGATGCCTAAAAGTTAGGTCTAGATTGCCTAAACAGGCTTCCCTGTGAGCTTTTGGAGCTTTTGGAGACTGACTGATCACAGAAGAAGAAAATTCACTTTATTTTCTCTATAGAGCACTCCAGCCATATCAGTTAAGCAGGGAGTGAATTAAGAAACAGCCAGGATGAAACCTCACAGGCCTGCACCCATCCAGGATTCAGCTCTCCAAATCTCCTTTTGAGGGCAATTTATTTGTGCGGCAGAGTCAGCCCTAGGTCTGGCTGGCCACTGGTCACCAGCAGTGGTCCTCAGGGCTCAGTTACCAGGCATTTTTTTTCTGCATATTTGCTATATAGGAGGTGAGGTATATCAGAATTGCCTCCTATAGTCTGAGCAGTTGAAGACATGGTTTCACTGGCATGTATCTGATTTCTTTTCCATTTTAGATACATGGAGTTTCTTGATTTTATGTCTTGAACAAAATCCAGATTTTTTCTACAATTAGCTTTATTGTCCAGCATTTCAGTGCTTTGCCTAAGTCTTCATTTTTCCTCTGCCTTGCATATTCACACAGTGGCTGGACAATACCTTGAATCACTACAGTTTTGCACAGAAAATATCTGTTCAGTTCATCATGAGGAGAGAACCTCAAGGTGAAAAAATTAGAACTGAAAGTAATGAACTGGGAAAAAAAAAGTGTACACATATGCACTTGTTTATGAATGTGCGTAGTAGAGGCTAAACGTATCATTAGCTCTTACAAACTACAGAAACATACAGCTCAGAAGGGATATATTGGATACAAATTCCTTACAATCCTGTGTATATATAATTTCATTGTTTTTTGTGTAATACTGAAAATTTCATATGCTTGCTTTAGATTTAAGCGGTAAAGCTGTTATAGCAGTTCAATGTTTCTCTAAGCATCTCTTCTCCTATGCCGCTAGATTTTGGGAAGCAAAGTAAAACAAAACAAATATTTATGGCTTTTACCAACTGGCATTTTATTTGGAAACTAAAGGAAGTATTTTTGGGGGGCGTTCAATCTTTTCAGCAAAATTAATCTTATTGCATTCAAAACTAGAAAGAATTAGAGACATACTGAGTCAGAACAGCTTGGGCAAAAACTTGCTTAAGTCTTATTCTAGAAAAATGAGATTATCTTGATTCCCAAAAATGAGATATTGAATTTGACTTGATTAACTTTTATTTAGTATTATGAAATCTAATGAGCCCTATTGATTTTCAAATCTATAACTCTATCCCTTTAATTCCTTCTATTATCAACATTAGGTACTGATTGCTATTGTTAAAAGGTTTCATATCTGTAAAAACTGATTCTTATGATTAATTTGACATATTTGATGACAATCATAACATTTTATAATATCAGTATCTTATTAATTGATTGACTACTACATTGATTTACTTGTGCTAAGATAAATAACCTGACAAATGCAATATATCAAATAGATTTTAACTTCTTGTGTACTACTCAGTTATTAAAAAAGCCAATGCTTTTCAGTCTGTTTGAGGGAAGTGGCCTTTTTGAGTTTTCCCCCTTGACAGGGGTAAATCAGAGCACTAAGGCTGTAGTTTGAACACTGTTAGGAATTGCAGGACCTCATGACATGCATCCCAGGGTCCAGAGACAACTAGCAGATGTAGTTGCTAAACCACTCTCCATCATATTTCAATATTTAATATTTCAACTGCAATGTAGTGACTGCATCATTGGACAAAGGAAGAGTTATGGATGTCATCTGTCTGGACTTCTGTAAGGCCTTTGATATGATCCCCCACAACATTCTTGCTGCTAAATTGGTTTGATGGATGGATTGTTAACTAAATAAGGAATTGGCTGGATTGTTGCATCCAGAGAGTTGAGTCAGCAGCTCTGTGTCTGGATGGAGATCAGTGATGGGTGGTGTCCCTCAGGGTCTGTATTAGGACTGGTACTGTTTAATATTTTAATCAAAGATATTGACAGCAGGATCAAGTGCACCCTCAGCAACTTCGCTGATAACACCAAGCTGAGTGGTGGGGTTTATCTTCTTTGGAAGGGATGTCACCTAGAAGCACTGTGACAGGCTTGAACATTGGGCTTCTGTGAACCTCATAAAGTTCAGAAAGGCCAGGGTTTTTTGTTGTTTGGGTGGGTTTTTGGGGGTTTTTTGGGTTTTTTTTTATTTTGGTGTTTTTTGACAGGGTTGGTTTTAAATAGTTTATTTTGTATTCATTTAACAACATTAGAGGAAAGAGGCTGTACTAGACTCAACAATAAAGATGTGATGTACCTACTGCAGGTATGCTTTATCACTTTTGGGGGAAAATGAATAGAAAGCTATTTTTTCATTACTTTTTCCTTGTCAGATAAAATGGTATTTGACCGTTCTTACATTTTACATATAAAACACAGAAGGTCGTTATCAGGGATAGCGCTTATTTGATACCGTTACCCCCAGACACTTTCCTTTCAACTGCCAAGAGGTAGAATACTGTAATTACTTTAGCAAAGCAAAAGTGGTAGACATATTATTTCTGTTAATGAGGTGGGGATAATTAGATAGATCAAAAAGATAACCAAGGTATGTCCAAGTTACTTAGGTCCTAATTCAGCAGAGCCCACAACTAATGAAGCATGATCAGAAACACTGTGTGTCCCACTTTTAGGGATGACCCTTAACGCTTATAATGGAACATTGAATGTTTGCTGTCTGGGTGGAAAAAACCACTTTCATTCAGACCATGACTAATATGCAAACTTTATATGGAGTTTGAATAAACTTGTTTTTTCCAGTGTTTAAAATTTAGTTTAGGATGTTATTTGGGTCTTTTTTTTCATGTTTGGGTTTTTTGTTTTTTCTTGTGTGTTTTTTTCCCTGACTACAGTCCTTCAGATAAAGGACATTGCAGTAGAAATCTCATGAGAATTACTACATCCTCCCCTTCCTACTCCCAGGGTTTCTGACACTTCCAAATCAGAGACAAAAAGAATACAGGCAAATTCTTACAATATACACATTGGCAAAGTTTGGTTTATGTCCCAGTTCACTGGCTGGCTCACTAGAGACTAACAGCTCTTTACTTCTGCCAGCTCATGAAATTATTCCCCCGGGTCTACGATCTAATGCTTCAAGTTAGTTGTGGAGGTGCATAGGAGCTGATTTTCTGGTGTATGAAAGATTTTTTCCTAATTTTATGAAATGTCCATTTCTACTGATTTAAAATTGAGATTCTTGACAAATTGGCAAGTAAAGAGGGATTTTTCCTTCCAGAATGGTTTTAAAGCCTTACTTTTCATATGAAGCACCCCTGTATTCTGAATCAGGAAAGGGTTTGAATGTAAGTCTTCAGTTTTATACTAATATCCTTACATATTTCCTAACAATTAAAAAAAGACAAATAGACATACACTCTTTCCCCCACAAATGCACACAGCACCTCATTGCGTCTTTGATATATTTTACGGAAAATGTTTGGTTCTAAGGAGTGAGTATTTTATGTCTATTTTTGCTTGTAGTTTGAAGTTCTGAGAAAATCTAATTTTCTCTATGTGTCACTCTACCATGCTCAAGAACATTACTTTCTGATGAAGTACCAACCATATGTATGTCAGTTTGTTGATTTGCTTAAGAAGGCTTTAAACCTATGCTTAACCTGAATTCTATTATTTCTGTTTCAGATATGAAGAAGATCTGAACCCAAAAGTGTTGTCTTTGTTTCCCCCATGATTTATAGCACTAAGTTAAAATAAAATTTGAAAAAATATTATCTTCCATATAATCTTTGCTTAATGGATTTTAGTCATGGGTTAAAATGCTGTTGATTACTCCTTGTTGGATTTATTAGAAAGAACCCTTGATTACTGGTCTTGCATAGTATATGCATAGTATACACAGATAAGTATAGGCATGAAAAAAATAAGGCTTCCAAAATAAGGCTGCTTAAAATTATTTTTATAAGATCTTTTCCCATTTTTTGTGAACAATCTTTCCTGAAGGCTTCTGAATTCAGGTTTGTTTCAAATGAATGCTAAAGAGGCTCTGTGACTGCAGTATCAATGATTTTTTTTTAAGTCAAATGCTTGCCCATCCATGGTAAAAGATTTATTTTCTTGGGATAAAAACATGCCTCATCTGAGCTATTTAATATTATGCTATTTTTAATCAGCATATGAGGAGGATGGAAAAGCACAGCAATACGATATCAGTCTCCTGTCAAACATGTCAAAGGGAATGTCAAAATGTCTCTGAAATACATTACAGCCGTGAATGGAAGAAGGAAAGCTAATAAGCATTGGGAATGTTTTGAAGATTTCTGTAATTAAAAAGGAATATATAACCTTCTGGAAACACTCATGAAAAAATGTGACACAAACAGCCGGGAAAGTGAATCTCCAGTTTCTATGCAGTCTTCATCTTATAAAGGGTATTCCTAAGTTGTTTTTTTATTTGAAGTTTTGCAAATAAATATTTCCATGCTAAATTGAAGATGTAACAGGCAAAAGGAGAAAGTGCTATGGATGTGCAGCGCTGTTTAGGCAATGTTGAATTAGGAAGTACTGCAGATGTGCAATGCAGCTTTTATAGGGGTACTGGTTGCTTATGGCAGTTAACCTTGATAAATCTCCCGTAGTTTTAGTACAGGAGAACTGTAGTTCCAGGTTCAAGCAAATAAAATTATATGTACATATGGCCTTGCTCATCATCTTTCTCTTTCCTCTTTTCATTTTCCCTTTCATTTTTGTCTTCAGTGAATCTGAACTCTTCCTTCTAATGGTGTTAAGGAAAAATCATGAAATCTTCCATTGGGAGAGTAAAATGACAGATACCGAAGCAGAGACTCTAGTTCTGTTTACAAAGGGGAAACATGCTTTTAAATGTTGGACTTATGAAAGAGATCTCCATTAAACTGGAATACTGAGAATGACACCCTTCTTTTATTTATGAGGCTTCAACAATATCGAGTGTCAGAGAAGGCTCATGTGAGAGCAAGTGATTTTGACATTCTTATTTTCAGTCTGTTTCTTGTTCTTTGTTTAGAAATCTAGTGAGATTGTCTCCAGAGTCAAACTGTGAAAAACAACCTCTAAACTTCATGCACACGTGGCTTATGACTTCAGCTCTTACTTGGGTTCATCAGAAACTATGCAAGGATCTGACGAAGAATCCTTAAAATATTCATCTGTGGAAGTAGATCTTAAACTGATTCTGTGTACATTACTGTCTTATAAAAACAGGGTTAAATTAGTGCTAAAAAACACATTGCATTTAGGGATATCAGGTAGGATTTACAGCCTAGCTCAGTGAATCCCCTGGCTGGCCAGTTGGTCTGAAAGTTAATAAAGCCAGCAACACCTAGAAGTCAAGGATTGTCATCAGCAGCTTCCCAGCTAAGGGTTTCAATACGTTGTGCTGCAGTTAAAAAATTAATAATAGATAGCAGAAAATCCACCAGAGGAATCCCAACCAAAACACAATACTGAAGAAAGCAGAATGACTTTTAACTTCAGCCAAACAGTGACCTGTGATATTCCCTTTGGTTACACCCCAAAAAGCAACATTAAGTAGTGAATGATGAACAAAAGATGCAGAGGGATGACTTTTATTAACTTCAGTGGAGCTTTCATAAGCTCCAAATTGGCTCCATGGTGTAAAATGAAACAGGAACTCCTCTGGTTTAAATTTTGATGCCTCAGTGTTGGCTTATATTAGTGGAGAACCTGACCCTGGGTCTCCAAGAAGCAAATGACATGCCTTTGGGTGGTCCTTGTAGCTGTAGATTTAGCGTAACTTCCACACAGGGAATCTACAACCAAGAGAGAGTATCTGCTACAGGGGATGGTGCCATAACCTGCAGGATAATGCTTTCCAGGCATTGGTGTTTAGAGTTCAGTGCTAGTATAGATAAAGTTGACAGTTTTGTGTTACATGTGAATGTAAACCCTATTCTTCTGGTCAGATTATACGTGTTTGTAATCCAGTATAATTTCTCTGAAAGTGCCCAGCTGCAGATTCTAAGAGAAAAGAAGAATGATTTTGCAAAGAGATGCTTGAACAGCAGAGGTTATGATTTTCATATGGTCATCTCTGGCCTGGAGGAGATAAGCAGGAAATGATAGTTGATTGCATCTTCTACTGCAAATAGATCATCTGTTAAAATTGGCACTGTAGAAGCCAAAAGCTTGCATGTGCCCAAAAAAATAAGTGAAAAAAATTAAGGCAGGAAAGAAAAGCTTATCAAAGTTATTAAAAACCAAAACACCATGGCTTCAGAGTCAAAATGTTCCTTTTTATCCCACAGCAATTTAAATTCATCAATCGTGTTTGTTAATGGACTTTGCCTAACATCTTTGAAAATCTCAGTGCACAGACACTATTACCAAAAGACATTTCATAATCTTCCTCATGAGGAGTTTTTAAAGATTCTTTAGTAAACAATAAAAGCTAGTACCTAAACAAACTAAGCACTTCTTGGAAAAGGTATTGTTGTGGGATTTGGGCTTTTTTCTTTCCAAGGACAAACAGCAAATCTGTAAGAAGCTGTCAGGTTTAGCTACTATCTAAATACCTCCCATGTTTTCCTAAGGAGTAGTGTTAGCAGGTTTCACTGTCACCCATTTAATTCGAGCTCACAAGCTTAACCAGCTTCTTGTCTTCTTCCAGACTTCACAAAGACAGTCTGGCTGCCACCAGCCAGGAGGCATTCAGGTGCTCTCAGGCTTACAATTCAAGCAGAGATAAAAATGATTAGGGTATGGGAAGATGGCTGGAGGAGCACCGGAGGCTGGTGAGTCTGTCTGCCAAAGCTGAGACTTAGAAAATGCTAGTGAAGAGTGATTGTTTTCATATTTTAGAGGTCATCTGATGTAGCTACTTGTAACAGAAGTGGCTTAATCACAACAAAATCATATACAAGATGGCACTGTGTCCCTGCACTATTACAAATACTTCCCAGGTAAAAATAACTCTTTTTATTGTGGGGAAAAGCTTCCATAAATTTCTAATTAAGAAATGTATCTTTCTTTTCCTCTCAATACTTGTTTCTCTAATTTGCATTATAAATAGATGAAAACATTATCACACCCTCATATAGACCTTTATGTAACTCTCTACTCCTGCTGAAAACCCAGAGATTCACTCATAAATCACCCCAAACTTATTTATCTCAGCAATTTTTTTTTCCTTCTCAGTGCATTTGGATGCTATTCCATTACCTCTGAACACTCACCCAGAAGCTGTTAGTCCAATAACATCCATTTCATGCTTAGCCACTCTTCAGGTTAAAGTATTGAGACACCCTTGAGGAGCCCCTTTTGTCAGAGAATTTTAGCATGAAAGAAACAGAGAGTCTATCTTATTTTTTACAGAAGATTTCATCAGTTTTCTCAGCTCTGTATGAAGCTTTGTGAGAGAAAGGACCCTGGATCAAGCCCTCAGTAAATGTAGTCATCTTTGATTTCATTTGAGCCATGACTCTACTAGGGGCAATCTGGTGGTGTTAGGTGGGATTACTGGTAAACACAGCTCTTCTGTTTGATGCTGCTGCCCCCTCCAGTTTTCATCATCTGTGTTTGGCTCAGGGCTCCTTCTGATTTTCTTGTGGGCTTATTCCTGGGTTTAGAAGGCTTCATGCCTTTCCCAAGTCCCATCTCACTTTTTAAGGGGAAAGGCCAGGAGTAATCCCTGTCACCTTCTCACATAATGGCTGTGCTGCCTATGTTTTGGTTCATTGCCCTTGGAGATAGCTGATGATACTTTTTTTGATAGTAATGGAACAAACTTATAGCTGCTGAGGATCTGCTAAGTCTTTAGTGCTAAATAAATATATCACCAGTGCAATCCCACATCTGGAACCAACTGATCCTCCAAACTCCATAAATATGAATTAACATCTGAGTTTTCTTTTGGAGTGAATCAACCCAACAAAACAAAAACTAGTTGCAGTTATAGGGGTTATGTTTCCCCTTTTCTAGTCAGTGAGAACTTCACTGGACTGCCACGACTTCTCAAATATGATGGATAGTGGCTTAGCAACTTCATCCGCCAGTTCCCTCAGGTCCCTACCTTTGCCGCCTTCAACTTTAGCTGTGTGGCTAGAGCACTTGCCTCAGTATTCAGTACCTCAGCCTTCTCTGTGTCCCAGGTGACCAGGTCTCCCGTTTCCTTCCAGAGAGGGCCCTCATTTTCCCTAGTCTTCCTTTTATCACTGATGTACCTGTAGAAACTTTTCTTGTTGCCTTGCTGTCCCTGGCCAGACTGAACTCTATCTGGGCTTTAGCTTTCCTAACCTGATCCCTGGCTGCTCAGACAATTTCTCTGGATTCCTCCCAGGCCACCTATCCTTGCTTCCACCCTCTGTAGGCTTTCTTTTTGTGTGTGACACGTTGCATGAACCCTCCCAAGTGCTAGAATGACTGAATTTCTACCAGATTTGTGTGTCCTGGCCCCACACAACTCTCCAACACTTCCAAGCAGCCAGTATAACCTCAAGCTACATTTTCTTCACTACACTGAGGATATCTTTGACTAAAAGAGCAGATCATAGGGGAAAAGGCTTGCTTTCTGGCTCTGAAGGCAAGTGACGTAGCTCCATTCATATTCATACAGCTAATTCTCTCCCTCATCAAAACAACATAGCCTCATCCATACCACGTATTGAGAAAAAACGCCAAACATACCTGAGCTTTGCCCAAGAGACTGCTACTTGGCCTGGGCAAAATGCATGCCAGGGACCATGCTAGTAAATAATCTGTAGTGACAATCTCAGGACAGTGTTCAGACTTGTGCCCTGTCTCTGATTTATCAGTTAAGACATAGCTGGAGAGCCTGCAGAGACTTTGAAGGAAAACTTGGTAGTATGTGCATTTAAACCCTTTACAGACCAAAATAATTTTTTGCCAAATTCTATATAAATCTCTATATCCTTGGTTGGAACTATTTCTGCCCCCAGACATCAGTGCGCAGGAATGACTCAATATATTTTCCAGCATCGGCAAGGTCTGTAGTTTACACCTTTGCTAACAGACATGATTAAATTCATAGCCAGGGCATAGAGAAGCCATTTGGTGCCCAGGAGCAAGAATTGTACATTGCAAGTATGGCACCTATTTCTTAAAAATACCAACGTGGTAACCGTTGGTTCCACTTATTTTGGGAAAGGAGGGTATATGGAAGGAAAGTGAGTACCACGAAACTGATGGGTTTGGGGGAACAAGAACTAAATGTTCTCTCACAACACAACACAATGCAACACAGTGGCTGTGTTGGCTTTTGTAGAGAGATCTGTGTGCTTTTTAAGTCATTTGTGCCAGAAAGTAGCTCATATATTGCAAGATACTGTGGCATATTGATCCTCCACACTTCAATAAATGAAGCATGAGCTTTAAGAGCATTAGAATGCTCAAATATACAGGCAGATATCTTAGACAATTTTAAACTGTCCTTCTTGACTAACTTCTCCAGAAGGCCCATGCATTCTTTAAATCTTAACCCCCTGTTTTAGCACAACAGCTATTTTTGCTGCAAACAGTGCAACAGATAAAACTGTTGCCTTCATCCTGAAAAGACAAGCCTGGACTATGCATTTCTCTCCACAGTGCAGTTGAATTTTAGCACAGCAGGAATCCCTTTCAACTTTGTTTCCTCATAAGAGTCAAGGGGTAATTCCCAGAGGGTCATGAACTTTATAACAGATATTGCAGCTTTTAAATGCCTCAGATTAGATTTTACATTGAATTACTGCAGGGAAGATCATGCTATTACCATCTTGTAAAACACTTTGGATTCTTCTGTGGTTGCTGTTGTTCCCCCATCAGGAATATAACAAAATCTTCCAAGTTTCTCATGGAAAGGGATGAAAAAAGACTAGAACAAGCACCCTGACAGTAATCATTTGAACTTCAAGCAGTAACCCAAAGTGTGAGGAAATCCTGGGTTCAACAAGACACTTGCATCCCTGGTAAATACTTTTGCTACCAAATTGATGATAGTACTACAGGGGGATTCTTTTTTTTTTCATGTTTATCACTAGCAATTCCAACCAGGTCACAAAGATTTCTGCTTGATGACGAAGTTGTCAAGAGGAGGAAATTCTCATTTCAGTGATCCATGGTGTGATAAAGTAGGTTTTGCATGGCAGTTTTAACCAAAAAACACTCAACCCTCAA
>KZ506252.1:178785-190906 GCA_002844005.1 Limosa lapponica baueri
GGAAATTAGACTTACAAAGCAGTAATTACCAGGGTCAAATACTGGAAGATTGATACTGTGTCTAAATCTCTGGAACTTCTCCATAATGTTTTCAAATAGCTTTCAGTAGTTCTGTGCATTTATTAGCTAATTCAACTGAAATCTCTGAATGCATATCATCTGAACAGCTGATACAGCTTTATTCAAAATTTGGAAATTTTCCTTATGTTCGTTCTTGTCTGCTTTTATTCCAGTTCCATAGTCTATTTTATTGTCAAAGATAGACTCAAGTCTTCATTAATGGATATGTCTTTCCTCACTTCTCCTTCCCCCTTTCTGTCCATATATACATACGGAGAGATATATATATATATATAAACACACACATGTGTATATATATGTTTACACACACACATATGTATATCTAATACAGATTTTGAAGAAAGAAGGTCTGAAATTGTATTACAGCTGCTGGCCTATCTGAGGCTTGTTTACAGTCTTGCTTCCTAGACAGCTGTGTACAGATAGCTAAGTACAGCACTTATGAAAATCGAAGGAGACATGTCAGGCAAAGGGACCATTCTGTCACACTTGGAGTTTTCTCGTCCACTTCATACCTAACTGCACTTGTCTCAGGGGATAGTCTTGAATTTGTGGGCTTAAACTTATTTACTGTAAAAAAGCAAGCAAAATCAAAAAGTTACCTGTAACAGTCCTTTGAAAAATATAGACCTAATTAAATATGAGCAAAGAAAATTCAGTTGAGGCAATGTGAAACAGAGGATTTCTCTGCCAGAGGGTTTAATGGACACTTTATTATTATTTTTAGTTTATATTCTGTAGGTTCATACTTAAAGTCTTGGATCTTACCTCCATTCTGAAAAGGCTCAAAAATATATCTCATCTGAAACTATTGAATTTCACCTTGCTAAGTCTTTGAAACCACAAAATCAACTGGCTGGTGTGACTTGCAGGTGACATTGAAAAACCCTTCCTGGCATAAGCGTTCCTGGACAAGTTTCAGCCAAAATCTGGCATAGGAATGTGCCCAGAATAAGGACTCAGGCTGACTGAAAACCAGCCAGAAGTTGGTCCAAGATTGCTGAAAGCTTTGCAAATTATTTCTGGTTTGTTAGGAAAATGTTGCCCAGCTGTAGTCATTACAGCTGCATTGTAACAATTATTATACCAAGCGAAAGAGGGTCCTGGGGGTGTGGAAAGATGGAGGGTACCTTTTCATCTTGTGTACAACAGCAGGATGGGAATCCAAATTCCATTTATCAGAGTTCTAATTAAAGGGACTTACTATTTTCTCAGCCAGAACAGAGTGGCCCAAAGAAAGCCTTCTTGCTGGTTCAACAGCTGGTTCCCTGAGACATTTTCTCCAGATGGGTTGCATTTGTATCCAATGTGACAATATTACTCATGTGGCAAGTATTTCTTAGAGGGTATGGAGCCCTATGAAAAGATGGTTGGTTTTAAAGGAAATAATAACACTTTTGTTTGAGAATTGTAGCCTGAATCATTGCATTTTGGTTTTTTGCATTCTCCATTGTACAATGTTGTTTATCATATTTTCTTTATACATCATTGCAAAATAGGATGAACTTCTGAACAGGTTCAAAAGTTGATGGTTAATTTTTTTTATCATCAGATATGAAAGAAATCCCCATATAATTTATGAAATCTCCCTTTTGTATGGTATTTTCCATGGTATGTGAAAGTGGAATCATAGCAACGTTGGTTGTAAGGAACCTCTGGAGCCATCTAGTCCAGTTGTCTGCTTGGAGCAGGACTGTTGCCAACCTCAGGATCTGTGGATAGGGCCAGCTGGGCTTGACATGTCAAGATGTGAAAATCTCCATGGATGGATGGTCTACAGCTCTGCTACCACCTGTTGTTGTGTTGAACTGCACTCCTAGCAATTTGGTTTACCTTAGTGTCCAGTCTGAATCCCCCATGCCAGGTTGTTGCCTTATGTTACATCTCATGCCACTGTGGAGGACAGTTTGGCTCCATCATCTTTGTAGTTTTTCATCATGTAGATGAAAACAGAGCTTAGATTTTCCTATAACCACCTTTTCATGAGACTATGTAGTCTGAATTCCCTGAAACTCACCCTGTAAGTACAATGCCCTACGCTCCTAAGCATCCTGGTAATCCCCTGCTGGAGCCTCTTCAGTTTTTTCATGTGATAATCTTCCTGTATCCTATTCCAATTCTTAGTATTCTTATTCCATGTTTTTGATAAAACTTTCCTACACTGCACACTGGTTTTTTCTTTGTTTTCGTTTATGGGATTCTCTTTGGTTGAGTGGAGAAAGATGAAAAATGGGACAAAAATATAAAGAAACCATGTGGGAATTTTCTTTAAAATCCAAGCTCGTTGAATTTTGGATACTCCAAAAAAACCCCCACCAAAACCCACCACAAAAAAAACCCAAGAAAAAACTCCCAAGCTTTCCTTGTTACTTCCTAACTCTATCTTGCAGCCAAAATTCCAAGAGTCATCTAATACCGTGTCTTGAAATGATTATGCTTTTTGAGGAGAATTTTTGTTTTTCTGTTTTAAGAGTGATTCAAATAACTACAACATTAAATTCAGTGTACTGAGGCTGAGTGCAAGAAAAAGTTTCCCGGCAGTGAAAGAAGATTATTTAAGGCCGATCATTTTGTCTATGTCATCTAAAGTTACTACACAAAGGTATGAATTAATTTTGCTGTTTCTGCACAGAGCAAAGCTGGGTGACTACTTCAGGGAATATACAGTACATGTCAAACGATACATACCAAGATGTTTTTTCTGCAATTGGTTGTCATCTTACAAAGGTGATGTTTCTCTCACCCATACCAGTACATGAAGAAATCTATATTTTCATGTCAGCAGCCATGAAAAAGTGCTAAGGTAGATATTCCTTCAGCTGATGATACTCTGAGAGGAGCTTGTGTCACAGTACCCTCTGGTGACCCCATAATGTAAGGGCCATATGTTAACCACTTTTCCTGTTCACAGTCATAAGACTATAATTTCCCTCTGGACTTGACTCTGCTCCAAGGAAGACAAAGAAAATATACACAATTTTGCTTGATCTTTTTCTGTCAGAGAGGAATCAAGCAGCAAAAGGGGAGAGTGCAGAACCTCCAGGGCTGGATTTTCAATTGCTATTTGTTGATGAGGCCAACGGAGTTATGTACGTGCCACCTGCTTTTCTGTTTCTGTGGGCTCCCATGAAAAGTAGCAGCGTGAAGTCCCTATCAGAATCTCTTCCTGTTCAGATGATGGGATGGTGGGTGCCGAGTCAATACCAGGCAAAGTGAGGGAAAACAAAACAATCAAAAATTTTATTCTTGCAGGAGAAAGGAACAAATGCCAGGATCAAGATCAATAGTGAGAAGAGAGGTCCTGCCACAATTAGCAAGGTGAATTTCAAGAAGAAAAGGGGAGTCCATTAGTTTGCTTTGAAGGTAATTGGGCACAAAACTTCTTCCTTGTATTTAAACAGAAGCTAATACAAAAGGATCCAAAGAAGGTATAAAAAACTTCCAAAGTAGAAGTTCTGGATTTCCAGGAATTTTTGACATTTTATCCTTTGTTTTCTTTCTAATTTAGAGTGAAACTGAATATTTTTTAAGTTTCTTGGATAATAAAGTGGGGAAAATATTTTTGACGTTCTAAAACATCTTGATGGATTGATTTTTAGTTTGTGTATTTCAATCACATTCACATCTTTTCATGGTATGTGATCTAGTGCTGTTCTATATGTTAATGTAGCTGACAATGTAGCTGACTTCTGGAAGTGACTACATGGTTGTTGAAATAACTATATTAACTATTTTCCAAATCGTAAAGAGCAACTGCTATTAGTAAAGATTGAAATATCTTATTTCCCTTGATGAATAAGTGTCCTCATATGTGGGGTTTCTTATCAAAATATTCAACATTTTGGTACAAATTCTTTAATTATACCACAAATGGAAGACTCTTTAATCTAGATGTTCAAGCATTTCACTACAGGGAACAGGAAAGAAATTGATTATCGGATAGTTTGTTTCAGTCACTACTAACTACCAGATGCCATTAAATATTTTTACCAAGCTAAACTCAAATACTTCATATATTTTATGTGTCATTGTATGACAGCAATGACAGATGTCATTATTTTGTGATATCATGAAATAAGGTAAAAAATATAAATAAAATAAGTGAACGTGGAAGTAAATATCTGCTATCATCATTCAGGAAGTTGTGATGGTTTGGTTTTGGCTTTTTTCCCAAAACAACAACAACAAATCCCCTAAAACCAGGTATATGAATTATCCTTTCTCAACATTTCTCTTCCTCTGTATCTACTGTATACTTTCTTCCAAATTTTAATTAATATTGTTGTGCATTTCTAAATACTTTTATCAGGGAAAAATGATTCGACCTTTATGACTTGTATATCCACATTTTTGCTCAACTTGCCAAGAGCTGTTTGTGCTATTCAAATGCTAAAAAAAAACTTCGTCTCCCTATGTATTCTTTATGAAGAGATGATTTACTTATACATGAAGAAAGCACCTGCAGTTGTTGTATTCTTTAGCTAAGCATTCTACTTACGGTGATTAGCCCATACTACAAATTAATATTACATTTCACCCCAAACCAGACCAGAAGAACAGAATGAGAGTGCAAGGTGTCTTCAGACCACATGCAGGACTCGCTTGTCTTCAGAGCTTAGGGGAGGACAAAAATCAGAAGGGGCCAAATGAAAAAAAGAAAATGTGTCTGCTGCTCAGGAAATGCAGACGGTGCTTCTAATTTTCCATTGGTGGGTAGGTGGAATGGGTCAGTAGAAAAGCACCAAAGTGCTGCAAAGTCATAAAGTAATCTTTATTTATGTCACTGTAGAACTGTGTATCAAAAGACAATCTTCTTATCTTCAACTCATAGGACTTGGAGTTCAATGGTGGTGACAAGGAGGTTTGCACTGTGCCTTGTGTATCCTTTTTTCCCCAACTCTTTTCCTTTGCTAAGTGAAATTCAGTTCCCTTTGTTATTCTTCTGGTTTGCTTATTGCAAGGAGAAAATAAAACATGGCCATAATGTGTAGCTGTAAAGTCACAATTTGATGAATAATGCAAAGAACGAGCAGCTAGTGATCAGTTTGAGGTGTGTCTGAATCCATCAGTCAGAAGGAAGAGCTAAACCTTGCATAGAAACTGTGTCTATATGTCAGCAGTTAATAGGAGGTTATACTGAATCATGCATTTCTGTTACATTCACTTCTTTCAGAAAGCAAATTGATAGGGTTTTGCAAATTGATAGGGTGGATGAGAAAGTAATTGCATACAATCATGTTGTGATAGTTTTGAAGATCTGGGTTCCACTAATTCCTACATCTTTTTGGTAGACTGAGGAAAACCAAAAGGCAGGAACTTCATCTCCCTTATTATGATGCGTGATTGGCAATCTGTGATAACCTCATTATTCCAGGAGCGCATTGAACTAGTTATTGAACTACCACATAAAAACAGCATAGGTAATACGTGTCCAAATAGATTCCTTACTTAAGTTGACCTCATCTCCTTCACTTCCTCTGCTTCTCCCCAGCTGCTTCCTTCCCACATCATCCCGGCCCTGCTCCTGATCTCTGACTGCAACAAGATCCCTGTCAGATCACAGCAAAACTCAGCAGATCTGTACAGAACTGAAGACTTGGTTTACGTGGCAGTCTCTGGAGGCGGAATGGCCCAGAAGCACCATTCATTTCCAACAGCATCACTGCTCCTCAGGCAGAAGACCAGCCTTGGAGGGATCAAGGCAAATGCTACTGCAGGCAGCAGGGAGATGATTACAGGGTTTGGTGGTAGTCCCAGATGCACAGCAAGATGTTACAGGGGCTCCTTGGGGAAGTGGAGATGCATTGCTAAGTGAACGTTTTCCATTCCTCTCTGGTGTACATCCCTCACTCCACAATTTCTGATTTCCTTGTTAAAGATTTAGAGCCGTATCTGCATGATGTGGTGGAAAAGCCACAAAATAAGACATATCTGCTGAATAATTTGGTACAGGTTTTGTGTACAAATGACATGAAGCGGGAAATATTACGTTAGATATATTGGTAGCTTTCTTTGAAAGCACTAACAGCTGTGTATGCATTTATGTATTGTCCTAAAGGCAGGAAAGGCAAATTTATCTAATTCTATCAGAAATTTCTCAAAGTTTATTAAAAGGCAGATCCCAGAGCCAACAGGTTTCTTAAAACATCAGTGTCCTTCTGCAGAGTAAAATGCAATGATCCACGCCACCGAAGCTGACCCTGCTATGATTGAAGCTGTTACATGTACAGTCTCAGATTTCTTTGCCTCTTTTTACTGCTATGTAACTTATGCGTAAAGGACATTTAAAGGGAATTTAAAACTCTGATTCCAACCAGATAGAAGAAAAGATGTTCAAAGATAAGTTAGGAGCATAGAGCTTTGTTAGGCAAATTATGTTAAATTTTAAACAGAAATTCATTCTTACAGAGAGATTGAGAGGTGCAGCAATTTTATTTCAATGGTATGTTATGAGCTCGTGAAAACATCTTGTATATATGTAACAGTTTCAGAGCTTGTGGATAGATTTGAATGTTCTAGTCTTTTCAAAACAACCTGCCCACAAGTGTTATGACAAATATCATAACTGAGATTACGAAGAGGTCTTTCCCTATTCTGTTGTATTTCATCAGATGAAAGATTTTATTCCTGAAGTATGATAAATGCAGAACAATTTCTGTTTTAAATCAATAAATTCTCTATTGCTTATCAG
Organism: Limosa lapponica baueri; assembly: GCA_002844005.1. Taxonomy (NCBI): domain Eukaryota; kingdom Metazoa; phylum Chordata; class Aves; order Charadriiformes; family Scolopacidae; genus Limosa; species Limosa lapponica. The sequence continues at coordinate 185,558 of KZ506252.1, forward strand.
AACTCCAGGTAGGCATTTTTTTACTTCATCCCCTCAGAGGATAAATGGTGAAGGATAAACGTAATTCATCTCAATTTTTTTTTTTTCACTAGTTCTTTGTTCCTCTCCACTTGTCCATTCCTTCTTATATTTTACACTGGATCAGAAAAAAAAACCCATCCAAATGTTAAGGCAGAATATAATTATGTGAGAACAGTAGATAAAACACCTCTTTTAAAAAGAATATTTTATTTTTGTATCTCTAGAAATGATGGAAGATCTTGTGATAGACTTCAGAACTCTTCCCTTTACTACTTTTTTAGAAGATATTACTGGGCAACTGGCTCTAGTTGGTCTTCCTTGAGCAAGGAGGTTGGACCAGATGACCTCCAGAGGTGCCTTCCAATCTCAGTCATTCTGTGATTCTATGAACAGATCTCCATGAAATATTTTGTTATCTAGGAAAAAGAGTTCTAGTGAAAAATAAAAAAAAAAAACAAACACAGTGTAACATGTCCTAACTAGCCCAGCTAGTTAGAGTGAGGCCCTATCACCAATGATGTTTTAATGCTAACTTGCCCTGCAAGTCTCATACTGATTTTTTCCAGCTCTAACACAAGCTTTTTGCAGCAACTCAAGTTTTGTCAGTATTTTTAGAAGAAATTAGTAATCCATGAAGCATTCATTTTTGGAACTACCTTGTCATTCCACGCCCCATCTTTTTCCCTCCATCTTCCCCAATCCTTTCTTCCCAGCAGAGGGCAACTACAATTAGAGTAATGCTTTCTTGTAGACATCAATTAAAATCAGGATAAAATTAATTGTGCTTTGCATGCTTGCATAGTAGTTGCTATAACTGACAATTACATTGCAGAAAAGGGCATTCCAGGGATTAAAACTAACATAAACATCACCTGTAAGTTCAGTTTGTTTGGTTTTGTTTGGGGTTTTTGGTTTAGGTGTTTTGCTTGGCCATTTAGAGAAAAAATAATGGCCCCTTTTAACAACAGTTAATTCCCTTCTTTCTTCCCCTTTAGAACTAGTAAATCTGGGAAAAAAATTCTCTGTGGTCTTCCATTTCTGCTGGCCTCAAGTCTGACTCCAGAACTAGTTTTAGGGAAAATCCAAAAAGAAATACTCAATTATTCTGTTGTAATAAAGGCTGAATTGATTCTTCTGTCTTGAGCTGACAGGGAGTTAATCAGAAGCATCTTAGCGGGCTTTGATAAGAGGATTTTTCTTTCCATTGCTAGTAAAATTATGAAGAAATTAAAAAAAAAGCAAGGATTTTAGCTTATCATGTTTCAGGGAGTGAGGGAGTTGTCTGTTTTGTTTTGATTTCTTTTTCTGGTTAGGATAAGATAAGATATAAAGATTCAAAAAAGTCAAATTCTGTGATTAGTCATTTACCATGAGGCTTAAGAAGCATCTGAATAGTTAAACAACTTTAAAATGCATGAAATAATTGTTGGACAGATCCATTTGTGGGTGACCGGTTCCCAAAGTATCTGTGTGGAGGTCACTCAATGAAGACAAGAGTTCCAGTAAATGTGTTTTAAGAAAACAAGATTGGAAAAAATAGAAACCAATCATTTTTCTTAAAAGTCCTGGATGAACTCAATAAACCTCGTATTGAAAATGCTGATTAATGGTTTTGTTCTTTTTGAAAACAACCTTCTAACATGTACTTTCACTTCAGTTGCAGCTGTCAGTTCAATTGTGCAGCTGAAAAAGAAATTACCATCCTGCTTTCACCTGCACCCAGAAAACTGTTGGATGCAAGAATCAAAAAATATAAGCACATAATTTAATTTAGTTTGCTAACACCATGTATTTCACCTCTTAAGAAATTTGTTACTCTCTTGGTAATTATCAAGTCATAGGTCTCAACACACCAATTGAATTGAATTAGATAACAAATATTGTAAAACATGTTAGAGAAAAAGATGTTGAAATCCAGGCCCTTACATTTGTGCAGAGCTAGCTCCTTAACAAAGCCATAGCTAGACAGAGGGAAACCAAACACTTTATAATAATTAAATTATAATAATTACTGTCTCCCAAAAGTCATGAGATTACCTCTAAAATTTTTGAGAAATTGTGAGAGGGAGAAGATAAATTGAATCCTGATTGTTAACTTAGCTATTAGTTTTAATGGACATTTAAGTATTGTAATCCCCAGGAAAAAAGTTATTTTAATAAAATATGGGGAGGAGTTCAAAAGCAAGAGTATTGCAATAAATTGTAACTGACTGTGGATTTAATAATTTTTTTTCTGGTGCTTTCTACAATTTTTTCAAGCAATAATTGGAAAATAATGCTCTTAAAAGATATAGGATTTGAAGTTTTTTTTTAAAAGGCTAGAAGCAAGCATCTTTCTCCCCTCCTTTGTAATAGAAATAATTTGGCCCTGATTCTCTTTCACCTTACATAATCTCTTTTTCATATTCCTACTTTGCATTCTTGCAAAATAAATGATGCTGGTGTACTAGTAGGGTTTTGTATTATTGATACTAATTTATTCCATGTATTGATAATGTTTGACAAAGTCAAATACCTAATCAATTTTTTGTCAGAAATTCAGATCAGCATAACAGAGCTGAAACAAAAAATATTTTAATTTCTAAATATCACTACGGGACAGGATGGTAGGTGTATCATCATCACCTTAGTGATCTACTGTGACAGGGCAGTCTTCTGTCTTCCACAGTATTTGTGCCCTTTTTCAATTTCTATCCATGGTATATGAAAATAATGGGATGGAGAGAAATGGGATTAATTTGAAACAGGAAATTATTGAAGAGCATCCATAAAAAGCTTCTTTGAGACAAATATTTTGGTCTAGAATAGTTGAACAAAATCAATCTAATATACAATAAATATTATAAAATACAGATTCAATAATAAGAAAAAGACTTTTATAAAAATTCTTCATGAAGTAGATTGAATGTAAAGTTGTCATCAAAGTTTATATACTGTTTTGATGGGCACCGTTATATGAGGATTACTGAGTTTACTGCATCCTTCTTGCACTGGAGTGCTGCTCTCTGATACTTCCATGGGCTCATGATTGTTTCAGTGTCTACTTCATGGCCTTTCAAAGTGCTGTATCCAAATCTGTCATGCCTTGGATCAACGACATTCACAATCAGTGAGCGACGTGTCCACACATTTTTTTTGAGATGACAGGGGTCAGGATTGTGGCCCGGGCACATTCCATCCCATCCCAATCGAGGAGGAACAGCAGTCCCGGAGGAAACAGCTTTGTGTTATCTGGACTGAAATATCTCTATAGTGCAAAAAACTAATATGAAATGCACAACTTCTGGAGTAGCAGTTTAGCAACATATGCCAGATATTGGCTTTCACAATAATGACGACACACTATTTTGGAGTACTAAATACTCCAGCAGCTGTTATTCTTCTGAATATGTCTGCCTGACTCTCTTACCAGTTGGTGAAGAATTGATGTAGGGAGAAGTCTATGTCAAGCAGCATCAAAACGGGGGTAAATGTTACCATTAGGCATCAACGGCAACATTGGTAACAATCAACAACATCACTAGGTGAATCTTTTCCAACTTTCCAATGACCAAAATGTCATTTATATAATTATATATTGCCTGTGCAAAGGGATTTATAAGTATTTGAATTTTAAATGTTGCTATTCAATCACAGCCCTTGATGGACTACAATGAATATTAATATATGTTGAGTGTGTGGATGCTGAACAAGTGACCAGATGTCCCCATCTACCTTGAGCAATGTTGACACCCCCTTCCCTTTCTCAGACAGGAACACTTACAGTGTCAGGAGACCAAACGTTCATGGCTTTATCAGAAACTCCTTCTTGCTCTGAATCATGTGTCCTACCTGGAAAACACTGTCTCACACTCTCCAGCTGGGCTTTTCATGAAAAAAAAATTAAAATAATCACTTGCGCAGCAGTGTCCCAAATGCCATATGCATTGTCACAGTCTGCTGCTTGTTACAGAACATTTGCTAGCCCAGCAGGAGCCATGCCATCAAAATTGGTGAACAGGGCACTTTGGGCCAACTTTGTCTAATCCAATTCTGTTCTAGCTCGCATGAGGGAAGTGCAGGCTGTGATATACTTATTCCTGCCTCATAAGGAGCCAATGTAAACTGTGAACATAAGTCAGAAGGACTGGGGTTACACAGTGTTTTCTCTCATGGTGCACTCTAAACCAAACCTCTTGCCTTCCTCCCCACCTTCACAGTTCCTGAGCTAATTAGAAACTCAGTGCATGACCACAGAATTTTTTATATCAAGCTCCCTCAGCACATTTTCCCTACAAAGCTCAAATACATTCTTCTGAAAAACAAGGATTCTCTAGCGATGTTCCCCACTTCCCTGCACTTACTACCCACCAGGCTGTCCCTTTACTCTTTCTTTATGTTACTCTCTTTACTCTTGCTTCTATTTACTGGTATAATTACCTTGTTGTTGACCTCTGTTTATCTTCATGGGAGCATCCCAGAAGAAATTTGCGAGTTTGCATTTGGTGCAATTTATCTTATTTACATTTGGAGATATTAAAGATATCTTGTTCTGTTCCAGTCTCCAAAGGAGCCTCATTCTCCTCCACTCCTCTATTCTGCAGCAAGGTTAGCCCTTAAATCAACACCAGAAGATGGCTTCCATGAGTGCCAGCAAAACTCCTAGCACCACCCAAAGTCTCATGCTTGGGTATCCCCTCCAGAACTGTCTCTTAAGTTCTTTTTCCTGTTCTGCCTGATCCAGAGCTGCTGGTAGCCCCTGGTTTTTCTGCTTCTTGTGTCATCTCATATTTCTGGTAGGCCAGGGCACTCTTTCTACTTAGAAAGCCTTTTGTGGCTTTTCATTGATCTCAGAAATGCTGTCCACGAACCAACCAAAACAGAGAAGCAGGAACCTGGCTCTATCTGTGGGGACACATTGATGCTTAACTCTCACCCTCAGCATCATGTGGGGAGGGGGAAAAGAGTCAACACTGTGTTGAGACACAGTGCACAGCAGGATGCTGTGCTGGCTGCATTTGCCCATATGCTGTGCATCTCAGGCTACCACCAATACCCAGTCCATGTCCCTGCTTTCCTGTCAAGAAGAGAGAGTTGATTTGATCCCAACTCAGCACAGGACATGAGCAAACATCAGCAGTGAGGGCTGAAGTGCAGTCTTGAGCATCATTATGGCGAGGACAGTCTTTGGGATATAATTTAGACCTGTCATAAACCAGATGAGCCTTTAATGGGAATAGTGCCTAGGCCACCTGTGATGGATTAGCTACCTTCCTGGCTAGCTCTTACAGGCCAGGTCTCTGCTGACGGATCAGAGCTAGCAGGGATGGTCTCAGTGTGACAGTGCTT
>KZ506252.1:191861-218597 GCA_002844005.1 Limosa lapponica baueri
TATTACAGAATAATAAACTCAGCCCTCATTGGGATCCAAATCCTCATTTTCAGTCAAAGGCTTAGGTAACACGCAGGCTGCAGATATCGCAATTTGAGCAAAGCAGGACCTCTAGAGGGTAACAGTGTCTGCCACCTTGCATTACTGTGGGCCATACGTAAGGATGAAAGGAGCCACAAAAGACCATCTAGATGAGTGCCCGGTATTTAATTGATTTTCTGGAGACCTTTGTAAGACTTTCAGCCACCATGGCATATCAAGGATGAAATACGTTGCTGGAATTTCACTTTCCACTTCTGCCAGCAGAGCCTCTTGTTCATGATGGTCCACATAGCTCATAGACCTAATTGAGACGCAAGGGCCTATTTTCAGTGAAATTGCCGTCTCAGATCAGACTGGAGGAAAATTTCAAAAGCCTGTAACAGCAGGTAGGAATTGGTCCATGTCTTCTCTATGCTGGATATCAAGAGAAGGACAAAATACATGTGCATGTACCCATGTGGGTACAGAAGAAAACACTCCTCTCCTGACAGTTTCCCATTTTGAACCCATTTTGAACCCATTTTGACCCTTCTTTGTATGCTGTAAAATAAATAAATAAATAGGACCTCTGAGCTCTGGTTTTCCTTTTTGACTCTGAATTTTTGCTGTGCAGTTTTCTGAATAGAAAGCCCAGCATTTCTTATTTGCCTTTCTTTTTTCCATCATGCCTTCCAGAGATAACCTGTGATTGCCACACATCAAAAAAAAAATAATTCAGTATTTTTTTCCCTTCACATTTATCAATTATTTTCCAATGGACAGTTAACCAGCCCCTTCAGCAGGATTCATTTCTGACCAGAAGGTTGCTCAGTGGGGCCTGACAGATATGACATTGCAATCCCCCTGTGTCAGTTTAGGATGCTGCAGCATCACAGCTGAGATGGCTCTTAACAGAAACCGTACTAGTGCTATTAGAACCTGGAATAAGCACCAATGTGAGAGGCAAGAAGTGCTTAAAGGTGTGAAAGACAGGCAAGATCTGGCATGAATCTTAAGAAGGGTGTGAGACCTATAATGGAGAGGAAGGACTAGTATGTGATGAAAACAAAAGATTGGGTAGAAAAAGGGAGAAAAAAAGAAAAATAGGGAGGAATTCTGGATCACAGGGTAGGGAGACTGAAATATACAGGGGGGTGAAAAACGAAGAAATCGTAGCAATATTTGCTGCACAGTCTTTTAACATTGTCATAAACAGATCATCTTCTGAGGATCCCATTCAGTAATTTAGTTGGTACAGTAACAGGGAAATGAGTCACATGATATATTTGAAGGAAAAACATTATGGTATTACACAGATATTTCTTTCTCTCTTGCAATGTTAATGTCTGTTCAGCACAGAAGTGCCTATTCTACAGACCTTTGATTTAGTTGTTTAGGTCTTCTTACTAGTTTTCTTGACTGTCTTTGATTCTTTTGATGGCTTTGCATTTAATGAAATGTGAAATAGTTTCATTTTCTGCTGGTGTGGGTGGACATAGCTGTGGAGACAGTGGAGAATCTGGCACTACTTCAGTGTCTAATAAATCAATAAAATAGGCATGTGTGGCGTGTTTACAGAATCACAGAATCACAGAATGGTTTGAGTTGGAAGGGACCTGTAAAGACCATCTAGTCCAACCACCCTGCAATGAGCAGGGACATCTTCAACTAGATGAGGTTCCTCAGAGCCCTGTCAAACCTGAACTGGAATGTTTCCAGGAATGGGGCATCTACCACCCCTCTGGGCAACCTGGGCCAGTGTCTCATCATCCTCATAATGAAAAATTTCTTCTTTCTATCTAGTCTAAATCTACACTCTTTTAGTTTAAAGCCATTACCCCTTGTCATATCACTACAGGCCCTGCTAAAAAGTCCATCCACATCTTTCTTATAAACTCCTTTTAAGTACTGAAAGGCTGCAATAAGATGTCCCTGCAGCCTTCTCTTCTCCAGGCTGAACAACCTCAACTCTCTTATCCTGTCCTCCCTCACAGGAGAGGTGTTCCATCCCTCTCATCATTTTTGTCGTCTCCTCTGGACCCACTCCAAAGGGTCCATGTCTTTCCTGTGCTGAGGGCTCCAGAGCTGGACACAGTACAGCTCACCATAGCTGGGGGCTCACCAGAGCGGAGTAGAGGGGCAAAATCACTTCCCTTAACCTGCTGGCCATGCTGCTTTTGGTGCAACCCAGGTTATGGTTGGCTTTCTGAGCTGCAAGTGCACAATGCTGGCTCATATACAGCTTTTCATCTACCAGAACCCCCAGGTCCTTCTCAGCAGGGCTGCTCTCAGTCCCTTCGTCCCCTACCCTGTATTGATACCAGGAGTTGCCCTGAACCAGGTGCAGGACCCTGCACTTGACCTTTTTGAACCTCCTGTGGTTCACACAGGGCCCACTTCTCAAACCTGCCTAGGTCCCTCTGGGTGACATCCCATCCCTCACGCACGTGAACCACACTACTCAGCTTGGTGTTGTTCACAAAGTTGCTGAGAGTGCACTCGATCCCACTATGTCATTGATGAATATATTAAACAGTACCAGTCCCAACAATATCTATCTATCTATCTATCTATCTACCTATCTATCTATCTCACTAGTTTTAACAAAACAATGCTCCATTCTTGGCTCTGGTGTAGTGTGACCTTAGGATAGCTCATAGGTTTTTTCCTTCATAAACTGGGGACAGTGCTTCGTTCCTCATACTGGCAATCTCACATGTATGTTTACAAAGGATGATATTAAAGTCTTTCAAATGTGCTTTTTATGTGGAGTCACCACTTTTAGCTGGGACCTGTTGGTGTCATCATAGAACAAATATTTCTATTGTTGCACTGCAACAAGACTGTAGAGTGTTTAGGAACAAAATTCAATTGAGGATCTAGGCTCTATCTTTCCCACATACCTATTTGGATATGGAAAGTGTAGTAACCTATTTTTAGGTTCCAATTTGTTTTGTTTTGTTTTGTTTTAAAATAGTAGGTGTACTTTGTCCACATCTTAATGATTGCTTCAGTACTTCAGCTGTCCTAGTGAAACAATCAGGATAACTCACTTCATGTCATTTCAACAGCTGTGTTGATACTATTTTGTTTCTAATATGGATACAAGCAGAGTATCATTCCTCTATTTATTTATTTTTGCTTCACACTGTGTGGAATCAAAAGCTTTTTAACAGGTCCCTTCAAGAAATATGAGGTTACTTAGTCTGAAGTTTGTATGTATTTAGCCAGACTATCTCATAACAATTTGAAAAATAATTGATAGACATTTTAGTACCTCTCTTGTTGACTGAAATTTAGCTATAGGCTAGTAGATTAAAAAATGCATGACACAAGAGATGTAAAAACCATATTATTCTTAGTTGTGCTACATGCATTGAAATAATTTTTACTGATTGCTAGACCCTTGGCAACCTCAGTGAACTTGAAGACAACTTTTCCAATGGATTTGATGGAAATGCTTAAATGTGTGTGAACAAAACTGTGAACGAACCGTCCTCTCATAACTAAAAGTGATTACCTGGAAATGAGTTGAGACACACTTGGGAGAAGGATTCTCGTATACGTATTCATTCCAAGAAAGTTCTATATGGAAACAAATTACCAGGAACACTTCCATTCAAGTTTTAATATATAGTAGTTTCTAAGCATCTTGGCTCCAAAAGCCATGATTAAATATTGCACTAGCAAAGATAACAGAAAAAATGGTAGGAAGAATTGAATCAATGCACAAAAAGAATAGTTTATTAGTGTTTACTGAACACACACGGAGGACAGAGGAGTTCAAATTACCCAGCCAGTGAGGGAGAAGATTAACACCAGACTGGAAAAAGGAAAATAAATCCTTCTGCAAGCTAACTGTGCAGAGGGTAGTGATCTCAATGAAAATGAGTAACATCTAGCGTACAAATCTTATGACCCTTGCTAAAGCTTGTTGAAATCAATGGATTTTCCTAGACAAAGGAAAGTAATGCAAATTTTCAACTCTCAGATAGTAAATAAAGCTTGTTCTGTTTTTGTTGGCATGCTGGAGAAAAGTCTAAAGTGCATTAGGAAGATTAATTAGGTTTTGTCCTTAGTAAACCTATTGTTATAGATGAAAAAATTAAGACAATTTTCTTAATTGCCTTAATTTTAAAATCAAAGTCCCACAGGAAAATCAGAGATGTTCAGAAATTTGTTCCTCATTCCCATTGGCTTCCAGTCCTGTGTTTGTAACCATAAGACCATCTACAATACTTATAATTCTGTGTAAGTGTACTTTCTGCAATCAATACTTTATCCCGTTGAACAGTACATCAGCAAGCATCTTGGGGAAAAAAAAAAAATTCAAGGCAAGGCTGAAATCTTTCCCTTTGTGGTTCTAATAATTCTTGGATGTTTTAAAATCACAAAGTCCTCATTTCAGCTACTGTGTTGTTATTCCGTGCAGGTAGAAATGGAAGATTTTATATTTTCCTTTGTCATTCTGAGTGTCCAAGAACTTGCCTGGACAAAAAGAGTTATGCTACCTGTGAGCAATTTATGGGGGAAAAAAAAAGATAATGCAGGAAGATCTATAACCACATACCATACTAAGTGCAATAGTCCTGCTGCATATCATTTAGCGGAAGCTCTGTGCAGTTGTACTAAATAACAGAGGTGTGCATATTCCTTATGCACTGATAAGGGGTGGAATGATTCACAGTAATTCATGAATCCACTATGAGTCTTTTCATTTTTAATGGACTGGGTATGCTTGCTTCCTGTGGCATAGTAAAGCTGCAGTGATGGGAGGAGCATCCTGCTGGCCTTTGCACACCTGATCATAAAGATTGAAATTTGGTTTATGACTTCAGCTTCAAAAGTACCCTCGAGATTGTGACAGGAACTGATTGACACCTCACGTGAATAAGAGTATAATAGAGCAGCTGAAACCTGAAGAGTTCTGTTTTATGACTCTTAAGATTTTCTATTAACTGCAATTTCTGGATGTTCTGATTTTGCTTTTCTGGTTATACTGCTTCTAACATACCATTATGCTGTGGACATATATGAAGAAATCTTACTGAAATCTTAATTTTACACTTCTGTATTCTGTAAAGACTGGCTTCTCTCCCTCATGTTACCCTTGGCACGTCTGTATCTGTTAGATAGTCAACTGTAAAGTGGTTTGAGGGAAATTCTGTGAAGAACATAGATATGAAGGGATGGGTTTTCCCTGAACCTAATCTCTGTCCAAGGGCATTTTAACAGTATTAGTAGTGAGGAAAATATTTGGGTTTGGGACAGCCCAAGCATTTGGGCTATGCTGTAATAATTTCTTCTAGAAGGAATACTATTGACTTCTCAGATTCCAGTAAATACAAACAGTGAAGTTCCTGTTTAATTTTATGTGATGACTTCCAGCAGGCATACATGGAGCAGGTAAAGCAATAAAATTACATATCAATATGCTTTGATTCAGAATGTTTGTTAAAACCACTTGCTTTCATGTTTATGTTATTATCGATTTCTTGGTAGAACAGCAGACTCAGAACAAGGTACTATTTATATAAAACCTAGGTAGAAAATAGCTGTGTTTAGTTTAATATATCTTTTTCAAAACACCTGCTTTTTTAAAAAAAGTAGCGTTATTTTGAATACTGAGAGCCAGAACTGAGCATACACTTTCAATAAACTTCTTGGATGTCAGGGTAGTTTAGGGGATTGTTAAGCAGTTCAAGATGAATAAACTCGCAAAAAATGAAGGAAAATGAAAAAAAAAAAATATTTTCTGATGGAATTTTTTTTTGGAATGCGATTTGTTATTTTTAAAAGGTTACATAATTGTGTTCTTAAAAATAACATCTTAACATTCAAATCGTGCTTAAAATAAAAGAAAGGTTAGCACAATAAGCTTAACAAGAATGTTTCTCCTTTATAAAGAAAAATATTTTTGAACAATGGAGGTCAGGTTGAACTTTCTTATTATCGTACAAAAACACATTGAAAATTCCCCTGTTTGTGGAGCTCTGGCAATTACCAAGCAAAAGAACAGAGAAAGAAAAGGGGGTGGAATCCAGAGAAAAAAGGTTGGGATTTAAGCATTAAATAGGAATGTAGTGGTCATCATGCAGAAGGTGGATGCTTGATGTTGAATTATTTGGCTGAAAGTTAAACGAACTAGATTATTTAGTCTAAAAGAACCCCTCCTCCATTCTTACAACTCTTTTTCTGCCATTATTTTCCAACAAATTTGCTTACCCAAAACTGTACTGAAAGATAAGATTCAGATATTGTACGTAAGGCTAGAGGATTATTCAAGTCATTTAGCTAGTCTGATTGATGGCAAAATTTTCCTTCAAATAACTTGTTTGTGAAATGGAGCCTTCCTATTCACAGCTGAAATCCAGCTGTGTGGAAAGAGCCTCACAGAAGCTTTATGTGTCACTTCCATCTCAGTTAAAATGCATTTTGAGGACTCATGTGGGACTAGCATGATGAATAGACCATGTTCTGGCCTGCTGCGCAGGGGTGAGTTTTATCCTTTCTGACCTGCTAAAAGGATACGAACCTTAAATAAAGCACATATTGACATTGTAAGACACTATTAAGGTCCACAGTGTACCATGGTGATGAACCATGACCAAAGTGCTCCCAGGGTTGTAATAATTCATTACTGAAATAGCTTCCTTCTAATGACTAAGGCGGACTGTGTCAAAGAGCTTGGACTCCTAACCCCAAGGTTTGTTATATAGCATTAAATAAATCTCACTTTCTCTTCATTTACCTGCTGTATCAAAGGTCATAAATCATAGCTGACATCAAGATTTGGATAGGTATCTATAAGGATCTCCATCTGATTATTGGATGAATTTACTGTAAGGCAAGCCTGGGCTTGCACTCGCACAGGGTGATAGTGTTGAGACTGTGGATAGTGTTGAGAAATACCTTCCCCTTTGCATGAACTGTTGAGCCAGTTCTCCTAGAGCCATTTTCTTCAAATTTCCAATTATATTTTTATTTTGGAAATAGATGAACTCTATTCTTTCAGGTGAACATCTCAGCTACCAGGGAATACAGTCATGCTTTCTCAGAGTATTCAAGGTCCATTGATCTCGAACTTTTTCAAACTCTACCTGGAAACAGCATGATAAGAAATGGAGGGTTTGTCCTCCCTCAGGTACCACCACTGGGTATTCCTGGGAGCTGAGGGAGGTGGGAATTAGTCCCATTTAATGATGGAGAAAGTAGAAGGTCGATGTCTCCTAGCCTGTGCTCTAACCACTGTAGCACAAGAGAAAAGCACTTTCATAGAGCACTCAAACTGCTCTTCTAGATGGAAAGTGACAGCTACCACCTTATGAATATCTCAGGTTTTCCAGTGTATATTTGATACACTCTGAAAATGCAGTATTTTAAAAGCACACTGAGATTTCCCAGGACATCTGTCTTGAGAGAATCAGAACTACCCTCTCCAGCTTTGGTCCTGGTCCTGTAACAGCTCTTTCCTATCTGCAAATAACCCTTCTGACCTCATTACAGTCACTGGCAGAAGTGAACTGCAGGTAAGCCATTGTGAATACAGCAAATGGAAACCTCCCTGACTAAACTGCCACCGTTTGCCTTCAAAACAAACAAGCAAATAACTATCAAAGTTCTTAAATGTTTACTTACATTTCTCAGAATGGAATAATCTTCATGCAGAGAACCAGATGGCCCATAGAAATTCATGTATGAAAAAAAGTAACCCTTTGTCCATCAGTGTATAGCAATCATAAGGCCCAGTGACCACTAACTTTTGCCTATTTTATTGAAATAGATCTTAAATTAAACTTGAGTTGACTGAAGGTATTCAGTCTTTTATGAACTTCATTGCATGTGGCATAAGATTACTTTTTCTCAATTAATAAGTAATGAGAAAGAATTAATTCAGATTTACAGAATACTTTTTAGAAGTTTTGTTACATGACATTTTAAAACAGGTAAGAAGGCGCAACACCAGGGTAAAGCAAATAACTGAATAGAAGAGTGGGAAAAATAGAATTAAGTAGTAATTTTTCAATATGGCAAGGAGTTAACAATGAACTTTCCTGAGTTTTGCAGAGCTTAATCTGTTTAGTAATTAACATCACAGGTGATGAGTGATGAGCTAGAAAAAGGTGAAGGTGGTAGGGAGGTAGGAGAAGAAGAAGAAAAGTACAGGGGAATACTTGACAAGAACAGTTATTTTGCCAAAACTATTTCTGATTTTTTTCAGAATTGTCAAGTGTAGACTAGATCAGTCTGGAAAAACTTTTTGAAGAACTAAACTATCAAACAGTTGACAACTCTTTCTTTCCAATAAACCAGTAGTTGGACCATGCCACAAGGATATGAATTGTTCTATTTACCTTACACAAAGTGCAATAATGTGAATACTCTAACCATTGGGCTTAAAGTGTATCTCAGTAGAAAGGTGAACTGTAGGAAGCTGAAGGGTAACATCTCCATTGACACCACCCCATCTTGTGTAAGGAAGCATGCCCTGATGTCTAAATTTCAGCTACCAGACTGCAACAGATTTAAATTCTCATTTTAGGAGATTAAAAAGAGAAGTAGAGCAGCATCCACAGGAGAACTCAAATCTGTGCACAAGGTTGTCTCGGTCTGCCTTACAGCCAAATGCTTAGAGGCATTTCAGTCTATAGGCACAAAGGCCCCTTCTCCTGGTCTTAGTTGGGCAGGCAATCTACTGGGCTGTTGGAGAGTAATGAGGATGTTACCTCTCCCAGCAGTTTTGAGTCACTTTTTTTATTGCTTTGACTCCTCAAACTGTATGAGCACCAGAGTATTTCATTTAAGGTTCAGTGGGAGTCTCATCAAGTACAGTAACCTGCTCATCCTAGGTTTTCATTTTGGGAAAAAACAATGAAACATTTATATACTTGTTTAAATGCTAATCAGCTTTTGTTTGGCAGCCAGACCAAAATATTAATTATTCTTACAGCCTTAGTCAAGGACAAAGAGCTTGCTGATGAGCTTCAGAGGAGCTTCATCTTACATAAATGGGTTATTTAATGGCAAATGAAATTCTGTGCCCAAAAAAAATCAAATAATAAAGCACAAGGGCCTCTTAAATCACTTGTCAAACCTTGCAGCATTCAAGACTTACAGAAGCAGATGAAGAAACAGACAAAGACATCTCTGAAGACCTCCGTTTAATGTTCAACTGTAGTAAAAATTCAAGCATAATATTAGAATGCATAAAGAATGAGACTGAGATATTTCAGATCATATTATAGAGCCTGTCTGTATTCTGCATAGTGAATAATCCTGTATGATCTCATCTAATGCACTATGTGGCATTGGTGGAATATTTCTCCAGAAGGACAATCCAAAACAAGAAGGAATTATAAATATCAACAGGATTTAAAAAGGACATAGAAATACCCTCAGTGAAAAAAAAGAACAACCTTATTTACAGTGTCAAGAAAACAAGTCAAGTCATTAAGATGAACAAGTATCATGAATTTTGATTGGGAACATTTGTTTTTCCTGACTCATGTTAGAAAGAATAAAGAATATTACATAAGCCTACAATGCACCTTTACACATTTTGTCAGAACTAGTAAAAAGAAATACATTTTTCACCTAACAGTCAATTAATTTGCTTTATTTCTTTTTTCCACAGAAAATTTAAGGTACACAATTTAACAATATTCTCAAAAGAATGTTGACATTTAATTTGCTGGTCAGGCTATCCAGATACTATCTACAATAACTTAGTTTTTGGAAAAGAGAGAACGAGTGATAAAAACTACTTGGAAGGACATATTTTTTCATAATTACTTACTGGAAGGTTTTAAGATTTTCTTATAGGTAAGTCCTAACACTGGAAGAAAGGCTGCAACAAAACATTCCTAGATGTCATTTTCCTGGTCTTGTTCAGGCGGCTTTTTCTCTCATATTTTATTTCTGTACTGTTGTGGCTTTTACTTCTCTGAAAGTATAATCTAATTACACCCCTCACAGAATATCTCAGTGATGTTTTGTGAAAGTAATTAACTACATTCTCAACTTTTCCATATTTAGACTATAAGAAAAACAGCTATGGCTCATTATATTCCTTTTACTCCCTTATCTTCTCTGGAAATCTGAGGGAACTATTATTTTGACTGATACATGTCTAACTTGGTCACATTACAAATGAGCAGAAGATAGCCACCATTTATTAAGTGAATAGCTAATTTCCACAAAGATCTTTGTATACATAATATTCATTAGAGCATGCATAAATTGCACATTTAACTACCCAGAAGAGAAGAGCTTCTTTAATATCAAAACAATGAAAGACCTGAAATATAAATAATGCCATGGAATGTGAACATCTGGAAACATTTAATAGCCGGTGAGCTATGGTTTCCTCCTATCATCAGAGATATAAGAATATTATAGCATCACCTTGCTCAACCTCTACCATAAAGTTAATTACCTTTGGATAGACCCCATTTAACTGCTCATAAAATTGATCTGACTTTCCAGCTTTTATAGCAACCTGTACGTCATCAACAAAAGTGCTTGGAATAAACAAGGCTTTTTTCCGTCTCTCTGATACAATCACCAAATTAAAACTAAATGGATGTTCTAATGGATCTCGGCACCAGCATTAGGTATCTCCAGAATACACCAGAACAGAGTGCATGCACAGGCTCTTTAACATTTTTCTGATAGAAGGGACATATGAAGAGATAGTTATTTAATATTCAGACACTGTTGAGTCTCTAAGATACCACTCCATAAAGACCAGTGTTTGGAAATAAAGACGTTGAGGAACCTGGTAAAATTTTATGGATTGACTGTTGTTACACAGCAATTTCTTAGCAATTCTTAGCAATTTCACAGAATCATTCACAGCAAAGAATGGAAGAATAGCATAGCATAGCGTAGCATAGTATAGCATAAGAATAGACTAGACTAGACTGTTTCGGTTGGAAGGGACCTGCAAGGATCATCTAGTCCAACTGCCTGACCACTTCAGGGTTGACCAAAAGTTAAAGCATATTATTAAGGGCATTGTCCAAATGCCTGTTAAATAATGACAGGCTTGGGGCATCAATCACCTCTATGGGAAGCCTGTTCCAGTGTTTGACCACCCTCTCGATAAAGAAATGCTTCCTAATGTCCCGTAAGAACTTCCCCTGACGCAGCTTTGAACCATTCCCACACATTCTATCACTGGATACCAAGGAGAAGAACCTCCCTCTCCACTTCCCCTCCTCAGGAAAGAGCAAAAACGTCCTACTCAGCCTCCTTTTCTCCAAACTAGACAAGCCTAAAGTCCTTATCCGCTCCTCATAAGACATTCCTTTCAGCCCTTTCACCAGCTATATAGAATAATATATTCACCAGAATATAAAAGGTGAACACAAATCAATGTTCACTTTGAGCAGACTTCCCCAAAACTGTGTATAGAATTGTTCTGGATAAACATTTTGTCCCCCAAAATTTTGAAAAATCTAAACATTCAAGAAATTTCCTCAGGGATGAGCTAAATTGCTTTGCTTAATCCCAGTGTAACACATTGTATCTTGTTTACCTTTCTAAAGCTTTTTGACATTTTAAAATGAAGTAAAAATCACTTACAACTATTTTATTTAAAAGCAGGTAAAAATACCAAATGAATTGTTTAGAATTTTTTTTGAGATTTATTTGTCTGAAAGCACTAATGAAAACTATTGTGAATCTTAAAACTGTCCATTGACTTTTCCTAATTATCTCAGTATTTTCTTTCTCATGATTATATAAGCAGGATTAGTCTTTGACCTACGTATTCACATAGTCCATGTCTCTGGTTTATTACCCTGGCTTTAAAGCACTGGAGTAGAAAAGTAGGGGGTATATTTTCATAAAAAAAATACCTCCTTGTTAGGAAAATGCAGTATAGGTATTTTGGATAAAATCACCTATGTATAAATGCGTCGTTCTGCTGCTTTTGATTCAGTTACCTTTGCACTCTGTAAATTGCATATCAACGTGGAGTTTTATGACTGGATGCTGCCAAATGCATTATTTAGGCCAGTACCTGTGATGGCTTTACTGAGGGTAAAGAGAGGTTGGCAGATATATCTGGCATGTGTGTTTTGTAACAAGCAACAAAGATTAACCGAGGAAAAGACAAGAAGCTATTTTCTCCAAATGCTCCTACGCTGTGAAAGTCATTAATCAAAATGGATAATGAAGAGAGACATTACAGTCAAACTTTACTGAATAAAAATTGTTTGTATGCATTACAAGGGGTCAATGTGCCTGGCAACTGAAAACAAACAAACAAACAACAAAAAAAGTGGGGGATTGCAACAAATTTTGGACTTGAGGCTAGACTTACGCTGTTCTGTACGAGCACTCTTTGCAGTAGTACCCTTTGGCTATCAACACTGTTGCAGCTTCTGGAGCACAGTCAGAGAGAAATAAAGACATCCTAACCAGTATACTGAAGGGCAAGTCAAGCCCGGACCTGACCATGCTCATCAGTTCACTCCTGAAGGAAGATAGAGAACTTTTCAGATAACCTAGAACTAAATAGTCAAGTCAGCTACATGTCAGAATACCACCAAATTCTTCTACTTCAACCTGCTGCCTTGGTTTTTGAAAACTCTGGCACAGGCAGAGCATCCCATCTAGTCATTTACTGGGTTAGTCACGTGGCCTCAAATCCGCAGATGTGTGACCACAGCCAACGTTGCTCACCTCTATGGACTCAACAGCCAAGAGCGTTTGGCTTTAAGAGACCAGGTTTCACTTGTAGGTGGCACCAGCTCTGACATTGACAGTCAAGGAATTAGATCTGAGTTGCTCAATGATCTAAGTGTGCCTGGAGAGCATCTGAGCTGTTTCGTGAGAAACAGAAGTGAGATAATTCCCTGGAAATCAGCATTGTGGTTGTGCACAGCCTGCACAAGCTGTGCACAAGCCCTGGAAGTTAGTGCACAAGCAGTTCACAAGCCCTGGAAGTTAGTGCACATGGCCGTTGCTGGTGCCAGCTGAAGTCCACTTCTTTTGAAGTCTCCCTCCAAAGAGTAGTAAGCCACATCATTTTGCAGCAGATGCGAACCACTTCACACAGATACAAGGAAGGCAGAGGAATTCTTTCTATTTACATACAGGGTGCAGGGACTCCACTGATGTTGCCTGTCCATCTCACCCCCAGCCTGCTCCTTACAATTCCCCAGACTGATAGAGCCTACTGGCACTTTGCAGGCACAGGACCTCAAGGTAACCCACAGAGAACTTATCACATGTTAGAGGTGCAGTCTGGAGAAGGATGGGTTGTCCTGGGATGGCTCAGTTTGACCCATAAGGGACAGAGACAACACAGTTTCCTACTCCCCCCCATCTGCCTGCCCAGACACAGGCATACACATGCAAACTTGCTCCAGTCATGCCCTATCCACTTCTCGGTGACAGAATATCACTGCCCAGGCCTTGTCATATTTCTCTAGAAACGAGACTGACTTTTGTCTGACTCAGTTTATTTGAAGTCTTCCAAAGCAACAAGATTGGCATTTGGTAAAGTGCTTGGGACATCTCTGGAAAAACATCTCATCATGCTAACATAGGTGTCAGGATGAATCATCTCCTACAGAAGGCTTTGTACAACCCACACCACTGCTCGGGTGATGAGCCACGATCCTTCTTCACTCAGAGTTAGCACTTCAGCACATGCTTGCAGTAATTGCAGGGGTGGAAAACAGAGCTCTGAGAATACTGACAGCCACCCCACTGAGGTCCCTCTTCATCTTTGCTTTTCATCTCAGGGGGGAAGCTAAGACATTCCTAGGATCAGTCCTTCAACTTGTCCTTAGACTCCTCATCCTTTGTGCTGCCATCCCCAAGAGGGAGAGAAGCTCCTGCCTGTGCCTCACTGACCCTGACTGCCAGATAAAAAGCTTTGACGGGGGGACAGGGAGTAAGTCTTGAGAATCTGAAGTGAGGTCTCTTCTGTGTGGCACCAGGGTTTCTAAAGAGATAATGTTACTCATCAGAGGTCTTGATAACTTTCACTCAGTGTTCATCACAAGGCAGAGATGGAATACTCAATATTAAGGAATACTCAATATTTAAGAACCCACACGAGTTTCATCAGTACTAATAAATCAAATGTGCCTGGCAAGATTTTACCTGTGATTTAGCTTCTCTAAGTAAAAACTGTATAACTTTTTCACACTCCAATTACTAACTTCTATTTAATCACATAGGGGAAAAAAACAAGATCCAAATATTTTCTTTTATTCAGTTTATACTTATAAATTTTTTTTGCAGTTTCTTCTTACGTAGTAAAGGAAAAAAAAAAACCCAAAGTTTTGTTTGGTTTGTTATCCTGCAACTTTGTTTATCAACTTTTTATTACCTTTGTTTTTCATATATAATCTCGCTGTATTTAATTTCTCATTGATTTTTTTTTTATTATTTTTATTTTTTAGTTCTTTTTGTACAAATCTTTGCACATCTTTTTTTGGAGGATGAGATGGTTACACAGCATTTAAGGGGAGGTTGTCTCATTGCCTTCTGTGGTTACCAGACAATGCTTATATCTACACCTTACTATGATTTAACTTAAAAAAAAAAATTAAAAATTAGGGAGAGAGAGTAAAAGGAGGCTTGCTTTATTGTCAGGAAGTTAGTATTAGTTGTTGCCAAATGACTTCAGCTGAACAAGCAAGGAGCCATGGGGCGGATTTTGAGAAATCGCCATGTTACACTACTGAGAATCTAGCCTCTTCTTTGTGACCTCCAATTATTTCACAGCACACGTGAAACCTCACAATGTGATTTGGAATTGGAGTTTTATTTGGCACGCTAGCACCATCACTGCGTTCTCCTTCCTTTTCCCCCCCCCAGTGGATTTTCATCTCACAGACAGACAGGAAAGCAGAGGACAGGGAGGGGAAAGAAAAAGGGAAAAAGACCTTTTTAATTCTACTTCTGCATGGGGCCGCAGAAATCCCTCAAGCTAAACACAACACAGACTGAAAAAGAAGTAGGAAGAGATTATCAGGAGCCTGGCAAGAGGAAAGTGCAGTCGGTGGTCAGGTGAAGGCTGCTTTGGAGGATAAGCAATTTATGTGTTATCAGCGCAGTAGAGAGAACAGTAGCTCCCTACACTGAAAGGAGATTAAAAAAGCAACAATAGCCTTTTCTGTATGCCACAGGACAATCTGCTAACTGTATGAAAAGCTGCGAAGCTGCTTAGAGCTGATGTTTGTT
The DNA here is from genome assembly GCA_002844005.1 of Limosa lapponica baueri. NCBI lineage: Eukaryota > Metazoa > Chordata > Aves > Charadriiformes > Scolopacidae > Limosa > Limosa lapponica. The sequence goes on from KZ506252.1 coordinate 207,090, forward strand.
TAATTCTCACCTGCACCCACTTGAACTGTGTAAATGACATGGTGCTTTTCAGAACATATGCATACGTTTCCATGTGGCATGGTTTTGTGAAAGAGCTTGTGCTCAGTTAATCTGTCAATGCTGTAAGATTTGCTGTAAGTATAAAAGACAACATCCTTCCCTCACTCTGAGTAGCCTTGTGGCTCCAGAAAAGAATGAGGAAAAAAGTTTTTGCTCAGGTTTCTTTTTTTTTTTTTTTTCCTTTTAAAATCAATTGTAATGAGGAGCTGATAGGAATCAGGGGTGTGTAATACAAAATACAGGCCAAAGCAAAAGTGGCCTCCTTTGTTGGAACAGGATTTCAGTCAGGAAACTCAAGCATTAGCTCAGTTCAGACCTAGGATAATTAATACTCTTGATGAATCAGTACATCTCATGCCCTATTTTGGAAGAAAGAGAGTGATGGAGGAACAGTACAGTCAGGTTGTCAAGACACTCGAACAAGAGTTAGGAGAAAGCATTCTTTTTGCTGCTACTGATTTTCCCCGTGTCCTTGAGTTAATCATTTATCCCTTTCTCTTTCCCCTTTGCCTCTAGGACATTAGACACATTTTATACACTATCAATTCCTTGCAGGCAGAGATAGGTTTCCAGCAACGTCCCTAGCTGCTCCAAAAAGGAACATTAAGAGACAGTTTCTGAAAGTCCCTAGCACACTGAGTATTGGAGACTCAGTCTCTGTAAGCAAGACAGGAGCTGAGCTTCTTTAGAATATGCTCTTAAACAGGGACAATGTCTTTCTGTGTGCATCTGGTCCTCCCTTACAGGATCTTATCAAGACTGTGAGTTAATTGCTTCTAGGTACATACAACGACTACCATTATATTAATGAGATAGGTTATTTAACAAACTTTGCTTACCTGACATAATATATCCTGACATAATATACTCCTTTGTCTGATATTATTAGTTGATAGATAATCTGGATCAGCATCTGTTTTACCAACAGTCTCAAACCAGATCAATTACTACAGTTGTAATACCACACTAATAAGATAATTTAGAGATACAGGGACTTCCATACAATAACATCAAAAATCTATTATGAGGGCAGTATACTATACTCCTCCTGAAGTTTCTGAGCTCCATCGTAAAATGTATTTTATTTTCACATATTGAAAGGCTGATCCAGACCTTCACTATCCATCTGGTTACAAAAAACCCCAAAGCTTACTCTCATTCACAGCCCATCTATATTTATTTGTTCTTGCTGCAGCTTTACCCTTTTTGCTGAAACAGCTTTTCTCTTTCCTTATGTATATAGTCCCCTGGTGCATGTGCAGATGACTATCAGATCTTTTCAACCTTCACTCCAACATGTCAGACAAGCCTAAACTTCATAATTATCTTTCCACCATCTTTTTACATAATGTTCCACTACCAGAGTAGAGGCTTCCAGACTGCATTTGTAGATTCAGCAAATCTGTACAAACCTCACTGGTTTGAAAGAAACATGAGATGGAGTTGCAACTCAAGACAGAGACAGATGCAAGTGAAGCAGTTGCATTCACTTTCCATTTTGCATGGCTGGAGGTACAGGGTATTACACCTTATGGCTTCTGCTGAATCCAGTCTTGGAAACCCATTGGCCAGGAGGCAAGGATAGGATTCATGAGACCTCGGTCTCATTTCTAGTATCTCCTCTTAAATTCTGGACATGTTTTTGACTCTTCTTGGGGCTTTTTATTATTTTATTTTTTTTAAGGAAGAGATCATAATACTTAGAGCTTCATTGCATACATTTGTAAAAAACAAAAACTACACCAAAAATATTCAGAAATGTACTTAATTTGCTTAACTTCATCTGAAGTCTGAGATGTTGGAAAAAAATAGTATCTTCAAATCACCTTCACCTTTCTTTCTTGCTGGAGGAGTTCCTGGCTTATAGTGTACAAGAGAAAAACCTTCGTTCTTGTGTTTGATCAAGATCTGTCAATATGGAAATGTAAGGGCTGGTTCTGCTCTTGGTTGTTTAGATTTTAACACCTTACTCCTGCTTTACTGTGGTGTGGGAGCAGACTCATTTCTGACATGATTTTATATAAAGAACATTAATTCCTCTGGATTGAAATGTACTAAATAAATATTATTGGTATTGAGTAGAGATAATGGAATTTTGTTATTCCACTTGCAAGTCAGCTTTAAAAACGTGACTGGACAGGCATCTTAGCTGTGTGGGCAGAAAGCTCTCTACTCTCAGAGGGTCTTTTGTTTGTTAAACTATGGCACTGGGAAGACCCAGAAAACCTTGTTGCTGCTTTGTTTGCAGAGTCACAGCGTTTCTCAAAGTGCAGGCTCATAAGAGGTAAGCTGTCATATATTAATTACTCATAATTTAATTATTGCACATTGTCTTTTCTAGCTGAATTATTGATTTCTCATTCCAGCTGTTCTGCCTGTAGTTTATAGTATGATTACTGTTCACAGGCTGCTCACTGTTTTTTTCCTGTGGGTATGGATACTGCATGATGGCTTGAGTTTTGTTCATTCTTTTCTTTCTATTTTTGTGTGGTTTTGTCTGCACAAGCACTTTTGAATCAAAAGAAGTTTTAAGGATCGCATAGTGAAACAGTTGCATGAATTGGAGTTTAACCACCAGTAACCTTATTGTCTTTTAACACAGGACTGAGGATTCAGTCATCCTTGACATTCACAAAGTCCCCCTCCTGTCACTAGCTCCCGGTACAGCTCTGAAGAGGAAATACGTTTTCTGTCACACACATACATGCAAAAATATATTCTCTCTCCTTTTAAAACAGAATTTTTTCTTTATAATCAGCTTAATATACAAGTTCTTTTCAAATAAAGTAACTGAACAAGTACTGTTGGAAATATTTACAGGTAAATTTCTTCCCTCTTTTTCAACAATGTCTTGGTAAGAAAAATCTGTGGTTGTTCAAGTTTTTTTTTATATATTAAATCTAGTAATGCTTCCTCTATGCTTTATGGAAGTTAAAAATCTGATACCTTATATATCCTCTTCCGCTCTGGGGGCCAAACTCCATGACAAATCATTTTGCCCATGATATTCTGATGCTTCCTTTGATCTAAGTTGTCATCATCTATTATGTTATCATCTCACTATTACGGGTATTTTACTTGAAATGGAAATCCGTTGACTTCAGGAGCTGAAGTTTAATGGACTGATTGTCTCATGAGCTGACCTAAACCATTTCTAAATGGAAAATTTCTGATTTTCTGACAAAATACTTTCTCTTTCAATTTTCAGTGCTCTGGTTTTTCAGGAAAAAATTAAAGTTTTACTCATAAACATTTTTTTTACACACCCTAAGAACACTATCTACTTAAAAAAAGAGGGGAAAATGATAATTCAAAACAAGCATTATTAAAATTATGGCTTATTTAAGTGAATGGCAAGTTTGCATTGATACTTAAGATGCTCAGAAACTGCTCACTCAATAACATAGGTGCTACACTTTCTTATGAAAAAATAACAAAGAATGTGAATTTCATCCTACTGACTTACCACTACACCCATCTTCAGAAATACTTACACTTAAGTATCTCTGCTGGAATTGCTCAGGTCTTGTTTTGTCTCTGAAAAGTAAGTAATGCTGCTCATGGAGATCTTATCAGAGATGTTTGAATTAAAACAGAAACACTCTGATGCCATCCCACTTTCTTTCAGAAAACACAGGTCCTCCGAGTACTACGTGTGATTTTATATCAACCTATTACAACAAGCCACTTTTTTTAAGATGAAACAATCTGGGAGGAAGTTTTTGCTCTGGGGCACTACTGCTGAAACAGAGAAAACCAGGGTTAATAAAATAAAGGCACCAAACACAAAACAAGGCTGTAAAGCAAATACACACTTGCCATGGTTTACTTGCAATCTCTCCACAGTGTTGAAGTGAGTTAGGAGTGGTCACATTAACCATTCCATCAAGGTCAAGAATCCCAAATGAGTTGCCATGGGAAACAAATTACAGAGGTGTCAGCTGGAGCTGAAGGTTCAGATATGAGGGAACTTTATCCATTATATGCTTGAAAGATTTTCAGAACAACAGAGGCTGGAAAAGAGCATACTGGTAATAACAAGACCAGGAAAACAGATGTTTCATTGACCTTTGCTCTATGTATTCGGACTACCCATTTACCAGTATGCCTGAGTGGACCAGAAAGGAATTGCAAATAAGGTGTGCTCTCCTGAGGCACAAGTAAGTAAATAAATAAATAAAAATCAGATATTAAGTGCTTTTTTTAGGAAGATGTGTAAAAGAAACTCAAAAGCATATGAAATCACCTGGGATTCATGCCCTGTTATTAAAGATGAAGGGAGGCAGTTCTGATTTTATTACGGCATTGATTTCAGTGGTAGGAATTGAAAGCCGGTGAAGGGACAAGCCAACCTGCCCAAAACCCAGTTTCATTCACTCCATTCACTTAGTAAATGGTCACTGTGAACATGACCTTGGCTGGAATTGTCTGTGGAAAGAGAATTAGGAGGACTAGACCTTCTATCCAACATTAACATTCCTCTTTGTCAGAGCAATCTACTACTCTTGACCCCATGGAGCTTACCTCCTGATTTGTAGAATGTTTTCAGTTTCCACCAAGCATTAACTTTGGCAAAAGAAAGAATTTATGCTTAATTACAGACAGGCATGTATAGAAAAGTTGAGCATAAATCCCTCTGTCCTAGTTTGATGCTGCTGATCTAGCTGCTCACTCAACAACTATGGGATGGCTTGCAGAGAGCAGTGCTTTCACCAGAAGGAGAATAAAGCAGCTTGTCTTTATCACATCATTTGTTTAAATTTTCTCATCCATTAAAATTTTTTCCATTGCAGAAGTTTACATTATCTAACCAGGAGCAGATAAAGCAGGAAAGATTTTGTTTTCTCTACTGAGACAGGAAAAAAATACCTGCTCTTGAAACTAACATTGGATGTTGACTACTTGGTGAAAGAAATAGGCATAATTCATTTCCATTAATGAAGAGATTTTGCTGCACAACAGATAAAATTCTGGCCTACTATTTCCTTGACTTCAGGCTGTTTTTCCCAGGGGCTATCTTTTCTTCTCCCAGTAGTTCCTACTGTGGCTTGATGTTTGGAGGTTTCTCATTAAATATTTTAGAGCTGGGTCTGGGAAAAAGAATCAGGCATGAACATATATTGCTTAACACCTTGCATAATTTATACACCCTGTCCTACTACAAATCTTGAAAAGACACATTATTGGGTAACTTTCATAGAAATACAGCAAACAAAAACAACGAACCAAAGACCTATGCAGGAGGTCTAAGAATTACAGTAGGTTTTGAGCTGCTACAGTACTCCATGGGACTTTACTGGTAACACTTCAAGCTTTCCCATAATGCCTGCTTCTGTATCTATATGTTTAAGCCAGGACCTCAGTGTTCAGATGACTCTCAATATAAACATATAATGTCAGGATTGGGAGATATATTTCTAGAAAGGACAAAGGAACAGACAGTGAAAATCTTTCCACTTCTGTAATACAGCATTATTCCTCTCAGAATATTAGTTTTTCTTGCTTTTTCCCTGTGTTACTTGGAGGATTGTAACAGTCTAGAGTGAGTAAAAGCTGGATATTACATTTTATCATGGCAGCGAAAAGGCTTTGAAGCCCTGGAAGTGGTTTTTTTTTTTTGCCTCTGGATTAAGTTTTATTGCACTTAAGTATTGTGCAGGAATAACTGAAGGTAATGTCACTGACAGAACTGTGCCAGCAAGATCTGTAAATCAAACCAGAATTTACACTCCCTCTGATAGCCCTCTTGAAAACATCTGCTGTGACCCCTAATTTCAAAGAAGGGGTAGTAGGGATTTTTTTTGTGCAATTGTAGCTCAAATGTCAGGGGCTTCCACATTCTCAGGCAGCCTGAATTCAAGCTACACTAATGAGAACCAGAAGATTTCTAAATGGAAAGATGCAGTCTCTGCCTGCTGGAGAAGTTGTTGATGATGGGTTTTCTTTTAAGCCTTCTATACTTAGTGTCATGGAGCAAGTGCAGGTATTTCTGGGAATCCTCTGTGGAAAAATTTGAAAATAATCTCCATCTATTTCAGCTACTGCCCTTAGAGCTAAAGAGCAAATGCTCCTGCATTAAGGATCTCCATGCAGCTGGAGCTTGCTTCGCCAGTCACTGAAATGGAAACACCTGGGGGAAGTGGAACAGGTGTTCAAGTGTGCTCTGCAGCCAGAGAAAAAATAGAAAAATGCCTTAATTGGAGGACTCAAAGAAAGAACAGGAAAGCAGAGCACCTAAATAGAGCAGAGTCTTGTTGTTGCTTAGGTGAACGTGGATTAGAAATCACTGGTCAATTAAATTAAAAGAAAGAAAGGTAAGATGCTTTTGAGATCTGGCACACCAAGTGAAAATACCCTGAATGTAGGGGAGCTAACTGGCTTTACCACAAAATTATAAACTGGGCTGATGTTATTGCACAAAATCTTGAAACTGTTATCATAATTACTTTTCCTGAATGATTAAATATGTTGTAAGAAAAGCTAGTGCTAGTTCACCACCTTTCTCCTATGGAAGATAGGGAACTGCCTGATTTATAAATTCCTGTTCAATACTGATTTAGCACTGGATTTACTGAAGCACATGCTCATCCTGTAGACTATACCTATGTTAGGTGGCCCAAATTGAGGCAATGTGGTTTTTATAGTGATGGCTTTCAGCTACAAATAATTAGGAAAAGTCTGCTCTTGTCTCTGCTGCCCTAGGAAGGGACCCAAGTTGTTGCTTGCAGTGTAGGAGACTAGGATCAATAATGTGGGTGCCCTTTCTAATTTTTTCTTATTCTCTTTTTCATATTTTTATTAGAAAAAGGGGGAATATATTTACTTAGGAGGGCTTAAGGTGAAGTTAGGCAACAGGTGACAAATGGGAAGAAACAGTGATGGATAGAAAAATAGTAGAAGGATCAGTGCTGATGCAGTGAACTAGTGCAATGGGTGAGCAAAAAAAGAGGAAACTTTGGGAGCCAGAGTAGATCCAATCTCACCATGTGGCTGCATTGGAGGTTAAAATAAGATTATATGTGCTCTGAGTAGTTTATACTTAGAATAGTTGAAGCACAAAGGCAGTAAACCACTTGTCCAAAGGCAGATCAGCATCGTCTTTCAGGAAGATGGTCTCAACCTCAGGAATTTGGTGATCATTCAAGTCAATGATGATAAATCTTGATTGTTCTTAGTGTTTGTGTTATCTTTACATGTATTCTCCTACAATAAAATGTATGTTACATTCAACTTCCCCCTCCGCCCCTCATCAAATAATCACTTATTAGCTGGGACTGTACTCACTACAGTGGATCTTTCACCAGTCATGTTACTATATACATGGAGAACACAAATGATCACATAAAAATGAGATTTTCTGTGCAGGAGCAGCCTGGACAGAGTCCATTAAGATAATATCTAGCCTCTGTCGCTGTTGAATACCAGTATCTGTGTACACAAAATACAAGAAATGTCGACAAAGATGCAGTAACTCAACCATAGAGGAACCTTTGCCTTAAATCCATTAGTCTATAATTGCCTTTGCAGGCTGAGAGAGTAACGCTTATACCTACCAAAAGGGGTTTTTATTTGGTTGTTTTGTGGGTTTGGTGTTTGGTTTTTTGAACCTATGTAAATGTAATTTGTGATGATCACCATGTGTATGAAAGCTGTGAAGTGTGTTTTACTCTGAGAAATACTATCTTAGGCATCTTGTGGCAAGCATGTTCCAAGACCAGATGCACACTTTTAAGAGGAAGAACTTCTGTGTATAGCAACCTTTACATTTACCAGTTTTTACATTAGATTTCTCTTTTTTTTAATTTATTTATCAGGAGACATTAAATAATAACCTACCTTTTTTTTTTTCTTCTTTTAATAGCAGCCAGAACTTTTGTTTCTGCCATTATGTTTTATCATCTCCCTGGTTCTTTTAAGATTTGTATACTTCTTCCATGTCACCAGTTGATCTGTTTGACAGCTACTGGCTGCTGGTGATTCTCTTGAAATCTATTTTAGAGCAACATACTGATATGGGTTAAGGGCATATTTCATATTTTTCAAAGCTGTTCATGCCCTTGATTTTGCAGATAGATACCTGGCAGGCTTTTTGGAGATGTCCTAAATGCTGAGGAGATTTGCAGTGGATCTTAATAAGCCTTCAGTACCTACCTAAATTGTATATTTAATTGGGTGCCAAATATCGTTGACAGGCTGACTTGAAGCACTCGGAGTCATGCACAGACCACATGTGACATACCTTTTAAACTAGAATACGACAGGACTCAAAATATTATTTTCTATGTGTTTCGGTATTTACCCTTTGCCCTTCCTCATCCTCTTTGTTCCATCATTTATACAGTTTTCTGAGGGGTTACCTGCAGCAGATAGAAGTGACATAGGTGTGCAGTCCAAACTGTCCTTTCTATCGTGCATACACTCTTCATGTGTTGAAGCTAAACTTCAAAAAATCATAGAATGGTTTGTGTTGGAAGGGACCTTAAAGGTCATCTAGTTCCACGCTTCTGCCATGGGCAGGGACACCCTCGACTACATCAGCTTGCTCAAAGCCCCATTCAACTTGACCTTGAACACTTCCAGTGACGGTACATCATTAGATAATATTGGTCTCAGTACAGACCCTTGAGTGGTAACATCACTTGTTACCAGTGTCCACTTGTACATTGAGCCATTGACAACAACTCTTTGGATGCAACCATCCAGTCAATTCTTTATCTGCCTAACAGTCCATCCATCAAATCCATATCTTTCCAATTTAGCAGGAAGAATATTTTGGGGGACTGTATCAATGACCTTACAGAACTCCAGGCAGATGACATCCATAACTGTTCCTGTGTCCACTGTTGCAGTCACTCCATCATAGAAGGCCACCAGATTAGTGAGGCATGATTTTCCCTTGGTGAAGCCGTGTTGGCTGTCTCTAATGACTTCCCTGTCTTCCTTATATTTTTACGTATCTTCCAGTGGAATCTATTCCATGACCTTCTGTTTGCAGGGTCGATTCCCATACCTCCAGCTGAGCTTGTTTTCTTTGAATTTCCTCAGTAAACAAAAAACAAAATGAGACATTATAATCCAGACATAATAAAAAAATGCAATTAAGCCCTTCAGAGTTCTCTTAGGTGGTGCAGTTACATCTGCTCTGTTGTTTTCTATCTTTGCTGAGGAAACTATCCAGTATTTAATTTAATTAGCTGGGTATGTTTGTATTGCTTGCTGGAGATATGTACAATAGTTAGCATCATGCATCAATGCAAAGAAGCCTAGTTTTCTTCCTCCAAACCCCTTAGGTACAGGGAATTTAGTGAAATGATATCTTGCAAGATGAAAGAAGGATTTGCACCAGGGTCATCTTTACTTTTTTAGAAGTTTATTAGGAGATTTGGAAAGCACCAGCAGGTTAACTTAATCCTCACCAGAACTAGGAGAAACTGAAAGTAGGAAGTTTTGTGGTTTTTTCCCCTATAGAAAGAAGCATTTGAGCATTGTGGAAGTACTGTTTACGTATGTATAGTTATGATGTATTTGTTTGTTCCCCTCTCATACTGACACAGATCCATGTATGCATCATCATATATTTGTTGGAAGAGTAGCAGGGACCATTGCTACTGATGCAGTAAAACAACCTGGAGTTGTGAACAACATGGTCCTACCTCATGTTTGGTACAAAAAAACTTCAGCATGACCATCCCCAAGATTGCTACTACCAAAAAGTTTTGTACTCAGCCTCTATTCAGAATTGTGGCTTACTGAGTCATCTTCATTAAGATGACTCATAGCCAGTTGTACATTCTTTATTTGTGTTCAGATTGAATGGTGGGGAAGGAGGGAGGGGAGGACTGACATGCAGAAGGCAAAATTTTGATGAGATAAGTATCTGCTTTTGCAATTGTTGTTTGTGGGAGCCATTATCTGATCATTTAAGATGCTAGATAAATTACTTGTGTAATTTATATTTCATTGATCTCCTGGAAGATTCAAATAATGTTGCTGATTGAGTTTAAAATGACATTTAAGGTACTTTAAGGTATCGTTGGTCAAGCATTTTATTGTTTAACAATGTCAAAGATGATTTTGTTATGCATAATGCACAGAAACATATAATATAAAGGAAAAGCCTATTATGAGTTGCCTCCAAACTCAATAAATGATAACGACTAAGACACACAAGGAATACAGGATTATGTATTAAAAGTCGTGTCATTTTCCATTCCTGATAGTGAGAATTGGTTTCACAGTGAATTAAGGTCTTCTAAGTCTGGGAGAGATTTTTTCCCTTTTCCCCGTGTTTTTGCAGTGCTGCATTTTTTGAAATCGGTCATCAAGTATTTTGAATTGAGAGAAAAAATTGTAAAATAGTTACTTTTCTGACTGAAAACAGTAAATGGCATTTAACACTAAGTGTTTTGATGCAACTGGTTTCACTCAAAAGACAAATAAGGGTCGACAATGTCATGAGTCTTAAATTCTTGGAGGAAAAAAAAAAGAATAGAAAATAACACCCTAAATAGAAGGAGGTTCCTATTGTCTTAACGAAGCAAAGCAAGTACCTCAAACAGAGAAGGCAGGTACAAGTGGGAAGATTAAATGTAACATTATTCAACTGTTAAGGTAAAAAAAGACCTTGGACATTCAAAATGACTAAAGAGGTAGGGAGAAGTTTAAGGAAAAGATTGTCACAAATTCAGCTTTTAGAAATATACCTCACAAAGAGACGAGTATTTATGGAAAATTATCTCCCCTACCTGGAAATGTGATCATAAACTGCTGCAGTAAGGGCAAGTGGTCTCATCCCTCTGTCCTATGCCTAATGACAGGAGTATATGATGAATTAATTGAATTCATAATACTGTCATTGAAAATAATTATTCAAACCCTATGATTACTTTTAAAGACAAGACTGCCAAAGTGCCCTTAATATTTTAATATTTTTTTTATTGACTATAACAACTGGAAGAAGTGTCTCCATTTTGTCTCTATCTGTAAAGGCTGGAGAGTTAGATCTTTGAATTAGTGGCTAGAGTTATCTGCTTTGAAGTGTCTGATTTTTTTTGTACTCTATAAAATTCAACTGGAATTGGTGAAGGCCGCCAAAGTGTATAAAAACATTTAACAGTAACTGCTCCATTTGGAAACAGCCATTGAGGATGATTCAGAGAGTATGATTCTGATTTCATATGGGATCATCCATCCTTTTGTTACTATAAGACTACTGCAGAAAGGTTGGTGAGATCAGTTTAGAAATAGCTCACCCCGTTGTTCAGCCACACAGGATGTCTCCCATTTTCTGTAAAGGCTTATGTTAAAACTTTATTCTTCTTATACCACCACACACTTTGGGTAAGTAAAACTTCAAGCTATTTAACTTCAATCTCATTATCAATGTACAGTTTAACTAAGAAAAGATTTTTCCAAAGAACACAAACAAAGCTATTTTGCCCCATATTT
>KZ506252.1:220800-231587 GCA_002844005.1 Limosa lapponica baueri
GTTGTATGATTCCATCAATCTGGCATTGGCTCATCTTTGTTATAGAGCTTTCTAGTTATTAAAAAAATAAATAATTTTTTTAAAAAATAAATTAATATTCATGTTACCACATTCACATATGGTCATAAAAGAAGAGTAGTCTTTAAAGGGAAAGTTGTTTCTGTACCTTAACTTTATTGCTTTAACATGCTTTTTCCTTTTTCTTCCCTTTAGTCCTTTCACATGTGCATAGGATAAAAAAAAAAAAAAAAGCCCTCCTCTACAACATTACAACATTCAGCAGAAGTCTTCTAGATGCTTCATGGGGCCTACCAAAAAGCTATTCATGGTTCTGACCTCTGGATCACCATGTTTGTAGCTGTGAGTATTTTCAGTTACCCATATCTCAATGACAATTACATTTTATTTTATTTATTTATTTTAACAATCTATATGTCATCTCCTATGATGTTCACCCTTGTATATGAGCTTACTCCCTCTTCTATGGAGAAAGACCACCTCTGGGTTGCTAAGCCCTTTGTTCTCACCTTGATTATTTGTCAACACTTGGGGCATTGAGGCAGCGGTAGTGGAGAAGACCAGCTCTCCAGAGTCCTTAATTACCTTTATGTGCTACCATTAAAGGTAACTCAACCTCCCTCTGATCCACGGTTCTTCTTTGCCTCCCTGCCTGGGAGCAGGGGAGCTGGCTGCTTCACAGGGAAGGTGTTCTGGGAGCTGACCGTGGCACGGTAGATGATGCTGTGGTGAGAGTAATCTCTTATCCTTATCAAGTTAGGTTTCTTGTGGTCATGGGAAATTCTCATGCAAGAGAACAAAAGAAAAGCTGTAATTTTTTTACATTCACTGCCAGAGCTTTTCTCATCTCCTGTGCAACACGTTCTGTTGTTAGTCCCCGATACAGTACTAGAAATTTCCATTATATAGAAATTCAGGATTATTTTTTTTGTTAGTTTTATTTAAATACTTTAAAGATTATTTATCTTTAGTCTGCTGCCAAAGCGAAAGTGCTTTGCTCAAATTTGAAGTCAACAAGAGTGTTTTTAAAATAATGGGGATTAGAAAAAGCAAATATTGGAGGAATCTTTCTGTGTTGGTTTTTTTTTTCTTATAGCCTTCATATAAACCTTTTCTTTAAGCCTCATATGAAAAAATGACATGTCCTGAGGACTTAAAATAAATTATATTAAAAGCAAACAGAATCCTTTGGTGAAACCTAATACACTTTTTTATTAGGCTAAAGAGAGGTATTTCATTAAATGGGGCTGTCTGCAACCTTGATAGCAAGTGATATAGCATGGGTTTGGGATGGCAGGTTGGCTATCTCTTTCCCTGCCATGCTTAGATAGGTGGAGATGCCACAGGCTGTGGAGCAAAGTAGACAATTACTACTCTAAGCATGTGTTCATTCATTCTGTCCCTATCATAACAATGACTGTAGAGTAAGATTGAAATATCGGTGAGGGCTGTGATTATAACGTTTTATTATTTGAACAATTTGTCTTCTTTCCCATGGAGTCATATGACTCAGGGCAGCCATTTTTACTACTTTAATATGAAAATATATCTCCTTCATTACTATGCAGAGAAAGATTCAAGGACTGTAATATCAGAAAAGGAATAATAGGAACAAAGTGCTGATTATTCCCCTAACTTGAGTAAAGGTTAATTTAAAGTGACTAGAGTTAAATGATCTTGGCTTCATTCATACTTCATGCATTTTTCTAGCTTTGCACCTTTCCATCTGACTCTTTCAGTTTCATCTTGTTTATCTCCTCATTCTGGATGTTCCCTTGTGGGGTAAGCATAACGAAGTTACATCAAAATGTAATGGCTTCTTCCATCACTTTTGAGTTTTTCCCCTTCCTTCATCTCCTCCAACATTTATATCTATCATCTTCTTGTAGAAGTGAAAGCAACATCACACTTTATTGTCATTAAATCACAGACAACGACTTTTTTCCATCATCATAAATGAAATATCCTTCCTTTCAGAAAGTCTTACACAGAATACTTTTAAATGTGTTGCTATTGAACCTATTTATAGCTCTTGCTGTAGTGCATCCTTTTCAGTCTCTGGTGGCTTGTATACCAAATGATTCTTTAGAAAACACCAGAACTTTGCAATTTATGGCAAAGTGTTATTGGTTTGTTGGGTGTCTTTGTTACTTTTAATGTGCTTCATTCTCACAGTCGCTGGCATTTGAAGCAATCTTGGTACATATAGGAGCTTCTTTGATACTTCTGTAACAATGTTTTATGCCTACTGTAATTGTGTCAGTCAGCCAAAAGCATGCCAGAAGTGCTTGTGTTATACCTGAAGTACTAGTGACAGCTACTGTAGAGTTAGGAATTTGTTTAATGATTTTTAAGTTGATACGTTGTTTGCAGTAACTTGGTAAAAATCTCCCAACTCATGACAAAAGTTCCCAGATTAATCTGTTCACAGAAAGTACCATTTCTCAGCCACTTCTGGCCACGAGGAGCAAAGAAATGTGGGGTGTTTCATTACTTTGTGAATATTAAAATTTGTAGTCTTTTTTTTTTTTTTTTGTACACACCAAGAATTTTGGTGGGCTTAAATATAGTAAAGAACAACTGAAATTATTTCCACAAATGCATGTTTTTGAGATGGCATGCTGTTTCCATTTAGTGCTGATGAGATCACTCATGGAGGCTGAGTCTGCTGAGTCTTCCTGGCAAATTCAACATCGTGGGGGTTTTTTTTCAGTTCAAGCTGCAGAGGCCAATACTATGACATTTTATCATTTGAAAGCTGTCTCTCTGCAAATGTATTCATAAAACCTTTCCCATTTTCTCCTGATCAAAAATGATTAAATTTAATGTTGCATTGTCTTTATTAATAGCAAAATTATTTTTGAAATTGCAAGGTTATAATGGAAGAAAGAGGCATGGTGGCTCCTAAGGAGAGTTTCTACTACAACGTAAAGCAGTCACATTGATCAAGGAGAACTATAAAGTGAATCGTGCTTCTTTGGGATGTTTTGGGTCACATTTATGTTATCTACTAGAGGTGATTACTGTATCTTCTGGTCTTGATCAGCTTAAGAAGGTAGTGGCCAAGACCACATAACAACCAGTTAGACCCTTGGTCCCTATTTACTCAAAGGAGAAGAAAAGTTTCAGGGACCAGTTTCTACTACAGTAATAGACTGCATAGGATCCAGTGAGGTTAATGACATGATGGGATCAACGTTTTCTCCCAGTGCAGAGCTGACTCACAGCAGAGTCTTTCAGATGATGCTAAGTTTAGTTAGCAATGAAGTTTCCATCTAAAAAGCTACCACATTGTTAACATCTTTGTAAATCTAAAGATCTCTGAAATTTAAGGGTGCCTGAGATTGAAGTTCTAGTCCTTATAACTCTAGTGGGTTTTGGGATCCTAAATGATTTTATTACTCAAGCTTGAGTGTTTCTGAATGAATTTTTAAGAAAGGAGCAGAGGTTTGGTGACACAGTCCGACTCCTGTTGAAATGTCTAGAGTTTACAAAAATCAGCAAATGTAACACTAAGTTGAATCAAGAGGTTTCCTTTCCATTATTTCTGAGTAGCCTGAGTATGCTACAAAAGCAGCATTTCCCACAGTAATTTGGAGCTACTTCTTCAAATCTCAGCTGGCATCAGAAAGAGCAGAGAAAAGAGGACAGATATTAAAAGACAAAAAGACTGTATCTAAAATCCTTTTGTTCCAGTTCTAAGTAAGTGGAAAGTAAAGAACTTGAACAGCTCATAGTCTGTTTATTTCCTTTGCTTTAAATATCACACTATTTCTTGATAAACCCTTTCTATTTTCTCATACTTGAGAAAAATTGAAGATACTTTGGTTTGTTGGGTGGAGGTTTTTTTTGTGAAACTGTTTAACTCCTTTAGCTCAATAAGGACTCAAACACAACATCCAGGATAAAGAAAGATGTTTTACCACTTGCTCATAAGTTTTCATGGTCTTTCACAGTATGTTCTCAAAGTTTCTAAAACAAGGGCCTAAAACCGCTGCTAACATCTCCAGTCAATTCACTCTGATCTTGTAATCAAACAAGCCTGCAGAGAATCTGCCAGGGAATTTTTCTCTAAAGTGTTTGAACCTTGCAGGCATATTTCCAGTGCCAAAAATCATTATAGAATTGAAAACCTCTTAGTCAGGTACAATCAAGTGTGAATCTTGGTCTCTGGGTATATAAAGTTTTAGATTTAGGGCATGTTAGTGTTAACAACTTGACAGCTTGTCTGAAACAATTAGGTTTTTAACCCAAAAGATCTCTCCTATCATAACTTTTTACCATAATCATAGAAGTGTTTGAATCCAGTCTGGCAGCAAGCCATCCATTTCTACTTTAAATGAAATGACAGTATTACTATTACTGTTATTATTCACCTTGTGTTGTGAAAGAGGCACCAAAAATTTGACTAACTTTTCAAAGTGAGAGTTACACTTTAAGCCCATAGCAACTAGCTAAACAGCTGTTTGGATCCTAAAGGGAACTGATGGAAATAAATATATCAATAAATAAATAAATGTTAATTTATTAAGACATGGGAGGTTTTGTTATTTCATATATTTATTTATATTTTTTTGGTAGGGATATTTAACAATATGATCTGAAATCAGTAGATTTCATTGTTCATATTTACTTCATATCCGTGTCAGGTGAGTTTACAGAAACTCAGGCTTTTAAAGTGTGAGATTTTTCTGAATTTATCCTGTACTTTGCAGGTTTGCCATGACACCACTGTCTCCTTTAGCCTGTGACGTTATTGTCTTTGAATTTTGACAAGGTGCATATTTTACATGAATAATTTATTAAGAATTGAGGCTGGGACCATCAAATCACTTCTGATCAAAACCTTGCTTCAGCTAAAAACAAGTTTAATTTCAGCAAACACTGAATTAATTTTTCAATTTCAGCTTTTGAAGAGATTTCTATTTCTGAATGTTAAACTTAGCAAATTTTTCGAGAAAGATTAAATACCTAAAAGAAAAAATTCTAGTTAAATATACTAAACCTGGACAGTGTTTTCTTCAGCTTTCTGTGAAAGCTGTTTCTCATTCTCTTTCACTCATGTCATCTTATTTGGAATTCAGATTTACCAAACAAGGACGTTGGAAGCCTAAATTCAGAACTGATTGGGCATTGTATAAACCTACATACCACTAAAACTGGACAATAATGGCACTGACTTTATAGATTTAAAGTGGATGGAGAACAGAGGTGTTGATGCTGTGCTTTCCTGTACCATTGCCCCAAACTATAGCTGTTTTCTGTGAACATCTTTGTACTCTGTTTTTACTTACTGTAACGTCCCTTCAGCTCCTTTATCCCTATGTCAATACAATCCGTGTTGCACTCCCTAAGACACTTTTCTGACTGTTCCTATTCTTCAGTCTTCCTTTCATATATGTACTGACACTTCAGGCCCTTCTTGCCTCCTTCAAAATCTGGTTTAAGAGGAGGGAGCAGCTTGACTTGCTGAAGTGCTCACATTCATATTTTTGACTGGATAGACTTTCAGTCATATTAACTTCATTGAGATCCATGAACTCCCAGTGCCTCTAACACACACAACTCGTTAGGGTGCCCAATATGCAGAATTAAGAACACAACTGTAGACATCATGGTCAGTATTTTCTTTCATGACTGACTTAATGAAAAGTCACAGAGGGCTTCGGTGGCAAATGCAAGCTAAGAACAGCTCTCTGGGTATTGTCTCCTCTATCACTTTGTCTTTCTCGCTGACGGCTGTAACTGTTGGTTCAGGATGATTTCAGTGGCCTTGAGATCAGCAATATTTATCTCTGACAGCACTGAGATGTGAATTATTATTGATGCTGAGGCAGAGTGTGTGCATTTTGGGAAGGGGGCTGTTTCAGAGTTACACCAGCGTTACAATTACAGAGTTGTCAGACAGTATGATTTCTGCTGCATCCTAAGTTCTCTAATTGTTTATCATATTAACCTTGGGTGATCTTGCAATCTCCTGTCTGCAACATTAATCAGCTGACATCATCCTGTGCTCAGAAAGGACATTATCAAATCCAAAGACCAGAATACATTTCCAATGAGAAGGGCAGCGGGGCTTGATGACCTGAGAAAGGGGATTGAAAAGACCTTTACTTTTTATCTTTGCCATATAACCTCAGATGAGTCACTTCCATCTTTGCATCTTCCCGGTCCTTTGTCTGACCGAGACTTGTCTGACGAGACTGCGAGCTGCCTGGCACACAGATTGTGGCTGCTCCCGTACTTAATACTGGTAAAATAAGGAGCTTACTCATGTTTTGTCCATTCCAGGTCCAAGTTACCATCAGACGGTCCCCTGCTATTCTGCAGATAGGCTAAGGCTAGGTTAGCACTCAAATTATAATATAGACATAGAGTACATCCCAGTCATCTCAGTGATTAATAATAATAATAAACTATTCCTAAATGATCTTCAGTGGCAAACATTTGCAAAAAAAAAGGTTGCTCATAGGTTTGGGGTTTTTTTTGTTTAGCTGGTTTTGAGGTTGTTTTTATTGTTTGGGGGTGGTTTTGGTGTTTGTTTTTTTTTTAATCTGAGCTGAAAATTGTCATAGTTGTAATGTGATCTCACACTTGATGGGAAGAAAGGTTGAAGCTCAGTGAAGTCTGGCTAATGAAATATTTTCGCCAGGAAACTAGACTGCAGCATAATAAATATATAACAAGTAATACTGCACTGGAAGGACAAAAGCATTATACTCATGAAATGCAAATTATTTATTTAATATTTAAAGGAATATTTCAATAATCCTCACTTGATTAATGAACTTGTTTTGTTGTGGGATGAACTTCATGAAAAGTGAAGCAGATGTGACCTACACAGAGATCAATTATTTGATTTCAGCTGCAAATACAGTATCTTTCATAAATGGTTTAAGTTCACTGGATCCCTGGGATAAACTGATGGATGTTTACTTT
This sequence comes from Limosa lapponica baueri, assembly GCA_002844005.1. Taxonomy (NCBI): domain Eukaryota; kingdom Metazoa; phylum Chordata; class Aves; order Charadriiformes; family Scolopacidae; genus Limosa; species Limosa lapponica. Next base: position 227,758 of record KZ506252.1, read on the forward strand.
GTGTATCAGTAACACAATCCTTTCCAGACAATGATGGATAAGATTAAATGGCCTAGGGCTCTATTGGAACCAGACACAAAATAATCCTCCAAATTCTCATTACAGAATGTAGCAGTGTGGCTCAAAATATTTGACACGGCCACTGACTGTTATTCTGCACACTGCTCTGTCAGGTAAACATGAGTTTTTCTGCTCCCAAAGCAAAGCCTGACACTCTAGGTACATCAGGAATGCTCAATTTCTGCCAAAAATCACTGCCATGAGCCATGTTTGGGAACTTTGTGGAGACGGTCAGCTCAGGTAAACTGCACATGGCTCAGGGTTTGTTTAGGGGGTTTGGCTGAGTCTGACCTGAGTCGTGGGGTGTTTGGGACCATCTGCAGCAGGTCTGCAGGGTGTTTGGGGCTATCTCACAGCTAGGACTGCAGTTGCTCAAGCGACTCTATGGCTAGCAGCATGGACAGAAGAAATGTTTCTTTGGACATGAGATTTAAAAAAAAAAAATCCTAAAAAAATCCTACAATCTTACCACTCTTACTGAGATCAAAGAGGAAATTTAAAATCCTCCTTATGTTGCCTTAGAAATTAGCAACTGATCTGACACTTGGACTTGGTTTAATTTGGGGTGCCTTGACTATGTGACAGATGCTAATTTATACTCTGGGCCTGAGATCAGCAGTCTGCCCAGCGAGGAGGCTTACGGTTCAGTTTTTGTGCAGCAGTAAGCTGCTCTCTGTGTGGAGTATAAGGGGACTCACGCCGTCAGCACCTACTAAGCAGGCTGCTCTTCAAAGTGAGCTGTTTGCTAGGAAGGACCTTCAGTCCTTCAAGAACACAAACACATGCCCCCTGGCCAGAGGAAAAAAGACAAAAAAAACCCCACAAAGCCCAGAAAAAAAGGAATTTGAGAAGGAAAGCAGACAAAATATGCACATCTTGATGAGAATCTTTTACTTTCCTTTTTTTTTTTTCTTTTCTCAATTAATAAACCCTTAACTACTGCTACTAGTCTGTAGCTCTATTCAGGCAGAGTGAGGCTGGGAAGATATTCATAAGATAACAGTTACTGAGAAAAAAATCTATTAGAAAACTATTCAGCTGTGTTGAAGTGGTGAATGGAACAGTTTCATTCCATTAGCATGCATTCAACAAAGAGAAGTTAATTAGTTTCGAGAACTTCTGATATTTCAGTAAAACTTTAGACTAATTTTCAGTTGGATTTTTGCCTTCTGGGGATCCTGTCAGTATTTGCAATTAACAGATTTCCCTGCACAAGTTCTTCAAAGAAATGGTGTTAAAAATAGAAGCGGGCAAGAATGGCATTTTTCATTTCATGGGAAATACACAATTTCTTTTTTGTTATAAAAAGCAGCAAAAAAGAAAACAATCAAGTTTTGTATAAGAATTAAGTTTACTAATTCTGAATCAAGTTATACAAACAAATGCACTGTAATATTTTAATATATTAGAACTGAAATGAAAAGTCACTGCAACTGCCCCATTCTACCCCAACAGTAAACTACATTTAAAGTCATCTATCGCACTTGTTCCTCTACCAAGCAAGAAGTTCCTTGTAACTCTTAAAATACTACAAGAATTATCGGTGTTTCTGGAGAAATCTTGCATCCTTTATTGATTTTTAACTACTTGTAAGAGTGTATGCTACTTTCAGGCTTTGCTCTAGTACTAATTAAACAGATTTTTTTGAAAGCATGAAGACTTTACGGTAATATGTGTGAACACTACCTACAGTCTACAGTGAATAAAAATGTAGTTTGTCTGTATTTGTAGAAGAAATTTGATACTCTTAAAATGGATGCTTATGTTCCATTTCAGCATTACACATTTATCCACAGTAAACATGAACGTTGGTCTATTATATTAAATGATGACACACAAATGCCTCAAAGAAATGATTTTTTTGTCAGCCAAGTGCCTACTGGCAAGTAATGTGCAAGGAATTGCTGAATGATCCCTGGATCTGACACATAGCAGTCGTTTGTGTAAATAAAAAAAATAGGTGTTCAGATTGCATTTCTTAATGTTTACAGTTAGCTAAAAGGACTCGGAGAATGCAGCTTTACTGGCATTTTTCTGTCATGGTTCAACCAACCTGCAGCATTGGATCATGTCTTGAGAACAAGCTGCTAATCTTCATATTTTGTTTTCACTGAATTCTGATCATTCCACCATAAAAATCTTGATTTGTTCAACAGAAACACATTCTTTATTTTCTTCTTTATTATCTTCTTATTTCGTCTTACTCAATGACCATAAGCTTTTCTGAGCTTTAAGAACTGCCAATTCTATCCTTGTTTTCTTCCCTCTTTTTATCCAGACAATTATCTCAACCTGCTCTCTTCTTTCATTCATGGCTTAAATTAACTAAAAACTTCCTCCCTTTCAACTGAGTGTTTGTTGTAATGATCAAACCAATCACAGCTTCCAGCTTTCTGTGCTTTAAAATTAGTATGTTGGGGCTTATATATTTTTTACTTTCTTGGTGTTTCTGAACAGTGAGAAATGCTCTGCTCATAATCTTGTTCAGATTTTCTACATTTCCTCCTTCGCACACACTATAAATTACAAGAACATCACTGTTGCATCCTAATTTCTTCCCTGATTATGCTTTTGACTGAAAGACCCTAAAATGTGCATTTGTAAAGATTTTTACCTAAGGTGTTGTTTAATTTCAGGTTATGCAAAAATAAAAACGGCCAAGGAAAGGCTAAAGCTTACTTGTGAGATCTGAGCCTCCTGGCTTTTAATAACACAACTAATTACTGGGCATCTGGAAGAGCCTTTGAGTGCTCTTGGACACTTCTCCGTCTGTTTCAGTCTCCTTCCTCTAGAGGTGAACAGTTCTTTGTTCTTTAGCAAATCCGATGCAGCCAAGCACTAGCTTGAAAAAAAATATATGAGCTTCCTTCAGATGAAGGCACAGGCAGCTTTTAGTATGAGTCCAAGATTTCAAAAAAATGAACCTTTTTTGCATCAGTATTATGTTTTTAGATGATTTTATAAACACGACATGCTAATATCATCTCAATCAGCAGAATTAATAGGGCTTATTTATTTCATGTGGACTAACTTATTGGTGCTATAGCAAGGGTTTTGTGAGGTTTTTTTCATAATTAATATCAAATTCTCAATTAAATGTTATGGTAAACAGCTGTAGATGAAACCAATTTGTTTATATTTTATATTCTCTCTTATCATTTTGAGTAAAAGTACTGCTGTTGACAGCAACAGCAATAAAAGAAGATAGGAATCATATTGTATATAACAGATTTTTTTTCCTTTGATCTGTAGGTTTGTACTATGTGTGGTGGAAGACAGAAATGGGGGACGAGAGTAAGGCTAAAAAGAATATTCATAGGAGTGCTAGCAAAAAATAAAAAAGTTCCAATATCAGATCAAAAAAATAATGCAAAATCAGTTTGGGGGATTATCATGTGAAATGTCAAATCTGAGTTTTCAATAATAGAAATTCTTTGGTTGAAACAGATCAAAACATCTCCAGCAAAACTTGTCTGACAAAACTTGAAAGAGACCTTTAATGGCAATTGCTTCATATGGAACATTTTAATTTTCTAGGACAAATCCCACATATAGAAGCTGGTGCCATGGAATCTTACAGCAGTTTTATTTCATTTTTCTCATACTTATACTGGTCTGGCTCTCTACAAAGACACCTTTCCCATGACGCTCTCAGAGGATGAAACATGCATGATACAATATCTCCCTTCACCTAGAGCAGAGACAGTGGTGCATTATATGAGACAAATTCACATTGGAAAAAAAAAAAAGTATAAGGTACCCACTGCAGT
>KZ506252.1:248342-263507 GCA_002844005.1 Limosa lapponica baueri
CCATGTCCCATACAGTGATGCCTCCACCAAGACCTGTATATTTGCAAAAAAGCCCGGGGTCAAGAAAGAGAATTTACATTTATTAGTGGTGGAAGGGGGACAGACGACAACTATTGAAGAACTAATTTTCAAGTAGGAGTAGTTTGGGTGGAATTAACTGAATGTGAGTTTGTATATTTTGTGTAGCTTCTTTTATTTTTAGCCACTTTTTCCAAATCCAAAACCATTTGATTTTTATGTGAATTTACTTTTTTGTTTTGGGGATATTTTTGGGTGTTTGTAATTGGAGATAAGATTTTAGTCGTGGTCTGAATCAGAAACAACCAATTTACTATTCATATATTTGTGCCTGTAACCCAGAGTGCAACCAAATGCTTTGTGCTCTTGCAGTGCATGTTCATGTCTAATTTGCTCTTCACTACCACTTTGCAGTGTTTCAGTACAACAAGCACACTGACTCAGGAGATGCTTGCTTGGGCTGTAGTGCTTTGGAATTTATAACCTCTTTAATTTCAGCGAGACAAACTACCATTTTGTGGAGTGGTCCCGCTTTAAAATACTTTATTTCAAGCACTGCAGTGCAATGACAAGGTGTGGAACATGCAATAAGTGTTGTAGCACTCCAAAGGCAAATATATTTAATTTCCATCTTACATTTAATTGATTGCTTAATAATATCACTTCTTGCTGAGGGGTATGGTGAAAGTAGAATTGACATTGAAGGAAATAAGTGCAAACAAAGATACATCTGTAATACCAATGCTTTTATTTTCTCTACATGCAGTTACATCTCATGTGATGGACAGGAGAATTACTCTTTCTGTCCAGAGAAAAAGCTATATAGCAATAGTTATTAAAGAGCAACAGGGGAAATAGATATCACATATTGAATGTGTCCAGCTCTCTCATATTGTTGGGAAAGAAAAGCAAAATCTTAGGTACCAGGTGTAACTAATACTTCAGTTCAGCTGCTGTGCCCACTTCTCTTAATATTTTATTTCCAGCTGTAATAGCTTTTTGTCTTTTGAAAATTACAAAAAGTTATTAGTTCTCCTACAAGCCATAAATTCTATCAGGTTTAGGAACAGGCTTATATGTCTCTGAGAATATGACTAACCCAGATATTGGTTTTCTCAATGCTTAAAAAAATAGTTCCTTATTATTTATTATTCTCTATATGTCAAATAGTACAAGTCCAGGACTTTTAAAGTAAAACCCCACTGTGTTTGGCACTTCAGAAATACATGTTAAAAGAGATCCAACCCTGAAGAGTTTACAATGCAAGGATAAAGCATAACAGAGCAGGCAGATATGACAGACAGATGGTGTGAACACAAGGTACCAAGAGGACAATCATTACCAATGTCATAAGCAGTAGTCATGACCCACCAGCTGCCTTCCTGCTGCAGGAGCTTCAGGTACCCTGACAGAGATCAGAAGAGGAAAAGGAGCGAGGTCACTGTTGGCTAGACCTGTAACAAAATGTCTTCAGTGGGAGTTTTGGGTTGTTATCATATTTCATGGTTTAGTAAAGCCCTTGGGGATGGGGTAAGTAGAATTGTGCACTCACCTTTCCAAAGAGCATCCTTGGACTGACTGACTTTTCATGGTGGTGTTTTTCTTGTCTCACAATAACAAGACAGCATTATTTATAAGGGACTTGGGCATTATAAATCTACCTCACTGAAGTTTCTTATTTGGCAGTTGTAAAGAAGAATTCTGGGGCATGATAAATTGGAGACCTGTTACAAACAGTGGACCCAACTATGAAACTTGAAGAGGCAAAGTTTGCTGCATTCACTGCTCTTCAATCATCTCTTGGTCTTTGCTCTCCCTGCCCCTGTCCCCCGACAAATCCAGACCTGCACTTGTGTAATCATCTGAGAGTTCATAGATGTAAATATACTTTAGGGCACGCGTGTTTGTACAGTTGCTTACGCAGTGTCATCCTGATCCTGGCTGGGCAATCTCGATGACACTCCAGCACTCAGTTCATCATGCACTCCTCCAGGCTGACCTTTGAGACTTGGAGCATGTGTGTGGGACTTAAAACAATTTGTGGCTGAGAGTGTCTCCTTCCATTTGTCACTGATGACAATGAATTTCCTTCCCACGTGCTTGCCAGCAGCTAATTATTTCCTCCCTCCTCCAGTCCACAGTGAACAATGATATCTTAAGCCACAAATAACAGCAGTTTATTAATACATAATGGAAGCTTATGACCACAACAAGTTCTTGTGTGGCTTTGCCTTGTGGAGTGGTAACTTTTTGAGACAAGCTGCCCTCTAAGGGCTGGTCTTCATGACAGTTAATTACTCATTTTTGCAATGGAGCTGAAAAAATGAATCAGAACATGCACATAAAAACTACCAATGTCTGGTGATGCAGCTCCCTCACACAGCCTGAGGTTATCAAGGAAACTGTCACTTGTAAAACCCTCCTGTTGGGAAATGCACTCGCAGTATAGACCAAATATTTGGGAAATATATTTTCAGAAGCATAAAGAAAAAGTGAAAAAGGGCCTGGAGAATCCTATCCTGCCCCCACTCTTTCCTAAGTTCAAAGGCCAGATTGTCTTGTGTAGATTTACCATGGAAAGCATTTGGTTGTATTCTAAAGTGCCCTATTATTTCTCATCTAAAACACTGGAAAAAAAAGGGTCACTATTTAAAGGTCACTAAATAAAAACTGTCATTGGCTCAAGACTTCCTTAATCCATAACAAATCAGTGAGGGGAAGAAGAAAATACCAGGGAAAGTACCATTTTAGTGTAAAAAAATATTGGTTGGGAGGGACCTACGGAGGTCCTTTAAACCTACTTCCTTCTTTGAGTGGGACTACTGTCCTCACTGTGTTGGCAAAGGCTTGCCTAGCCAAATCTGGAAGACTTTGAAGGAGGGAGATTCCCCAAGGATGGTTGTTTGATCTGAGCAGCTGATGACTGTTATGTTGTTTCATAAGCATGACCACCATTTAGAAACAGAACATGGGGCTATGAGGACATTCAGTATGACCTAATATGACTATTCACACATACTCACATTATGTTCTTATTTTATTTCATGTTTTTTTCCATCAATAGCAATGAATCCTTAGATCACCAAAGATACGCATATCCTTTGTCTTCCTAATCAAAAGCTCTCTTTTTTTTTTTAACTTAAAAATACTAAAATTCATTTGTTTCTTTAAGAGGATCTGTATTGGGTTTATGTGGAATGTATTTGGGTAGTGGAAGGGCTGCAGGGGTGGCTTCTGTGAGAACAAGGTGGAAGAGCCAGTCCCAAGACTGACTCACAGCTGGCCAAGGCTGAGCCAATCAGTGACATTGGTCGCATCTCTGTGATAACATATTTAAGAAAGGGTAACAAACGCTGTGCAACAGCAACTGGGAGAGAGGAGTGAGAAAATGTGAGAGAAACAACTCTGCAGATGCCAAGGTCAGTGAAGACGGAGAGAGCGGAGGTGCTCCAGGCACCAGAGCAGAGATTACTCTTCAGCCTGTGGTGAAGACCATGATGAGGCAGACTGTCCCCCTGCAGACCATGGAGGCCCACAGTGGAGCAAATATTCACTGCCCGTGGAGGACCACATGCCAAAGCAGGTGGACATGCTTTGAAAGAAGCAGCAGCCCACGGAAGCTCATGCCAGAGCAGGCTCCTGGCAGAACCTGTGACCCTGTGGGGGACCCACACTGAAGCAGTCTGTTCCTGAAAGACTGAACCCTGTGGAAAGGACCCATGTTGGAGCAGTTCATGAAGAATTACAGTCCATGGGAAGGACTAATGTTGGAGCAGTTTGTGAAGGACTGTATCCCATGGGAGGAACCCCATGTTAGAGCAGCACAAGAGTGTGAGGAAGAAGACATGAAGCATTATAAATTCACTGCAACCCCACTTCCAATCCCCCTGCATCACTCAAGGGGAGGAGGTAGAAGATTTGGGAATAAAGTTGAGCCTATGAAGAAGGGAGAGATGGAGTAAAGGTGTTCTTAAATTTGTTCTTATTTCTTACTATCCTACTCTGATTTTGATTGGCAAGAAATTAAATTTATCTTCCCCAATTCAAGTCTATTTTTACCATGATGATTACTGTTCAGTAATCTCCCTGTCCTTATCTCAACCCGTGAGCTTTTCATCATATTTTCCCGTGTCCTGTTGATGGAAGGGGAGTGATAGAGTGGCTTGGTGGATACCTGGTGGCCAACCAAGGTTAACCCACCACAGAACCTAAGTGCAGATCACTACTCCAAGTGCTGTTTAAGAAATAGACAGTAATATGAATTCTTTAATTTCTTTCTTTTTTTCATCACTGTATCTTTCATTTTTGCAAAAGATTAAATTCTTCAAAAGAAAACCTAAGGGATTCCAATAACAACAGTTAAAAAACAAACAAAGCCACCCCTAGCAATAATAAATCAGAATTTCCTATGCTGTGCATATTTGGCAGTGGGACTGGGATAAATGGATCCTTCAGTTAAATGAAATAATACATGGTTTGCTGCATCTGTGAATTAGCTGCATAAAGATAACTGAGGCAGGTAAATGCTGAATAAAACTGGATGATGTACATTAGAGAACCAATTGCATCTGTTAGCAAATAGTCTTTATATTAGGGTGCCCACTAAACATTGATGCCAAGCTAGCACTTGAAATGAATGGCTGCAGATCCTAATTTGATAACTGGTATAGATATGCTGGAAGCAATGGAAATGTGTTGATTTGGGCTACTTAGCAAAGAATAACCGATGCCTTAAAAGAGAACATTATTATGTAAATGCTGAACATCTGTGTTCTCCCTGTGACTGCCACAATTGAGATGAGATTTTCTTAATCTAATTTGCAGGATGTGTTTAAATTGGGAAATTAGACCTTCCTTCTACTCCACATATAACTAAATCACAAACTTTGGAATCTACAGCTTTTTAGATAGTTACAGCCATGATACATTCGGAGTCAGAGTTTGAGCCAGGATCTCAGCACAAAACTTTGTCAAAATTGAAGGAGCTTTGGGGAAATGCCTTTGCCATTTTAACTCAGATATCCAAAGGGAAACTCATCTTAGGTGACATCATTTCCCTAAACCTTCCAAAAAACTGAGTTTGCTATTAATAGCATTTTTTTCTTCATCGTTTCCCTCTGAGTCACAGTATGGCCATTCCTATCACAACCTTGCTGTCACAGATACCATCATTCTTCTTTTTCATAAAGCACCAGTTTCCTACTGCAATTTTTGTGCATAAATACAACTGACTTGAATTGCTAAGGAAGAGCAGAAAGTCCCAGAGAACAAACAGTTGGAAATGATTAAACGTTGCTTTAAATTAAAAGCTGAACAAGTTCATTTTATGGTCACAAGAGAGAGGCCTTAACGCAAGCAGATATATATATTTTACGTTTAGATTAACTCCACTGCAAGGCTGTGAGAAGCCTGGTTCCATTTTTTTGATGACCTCATAGTTTCCTAGGAGGCTGTTGTTAGGTCCTCTGAATCTGTCCCTTCTTCAGGCTGAACAAGCTCCAGTCCCTCAGCCTCTCCTCACTGGGCAAGTGCTCTAATCCTGAACAACTTGTAGATGTCTGTCTTGTATCAGGGGAGACAAAACTGGACATGGTATTCTAGATGGAGTCTAAAATATGGACTGATTATGTGCATTTTATCCATCAAAAGCATTATCTCAGCCTAAAACTCATCAACAGAGGATAAGTTTGGGCTGCCTCTCTAATCACGGGGAAGAGATGCAAACCAGCAAATAATAAATCATCTATATTGGATATCTCTGTAGAAGACTTCTCACTTCACTCACTGTAGAGAGCAGTGGCTTAGTTTAGTACGGATGGTAAAATATTCAATGGTTTAAGACAAGGAAGATGAATATCATACTTGTAGACTGCCCTGTAATGTCCAGTTAAAATTGATTTTTCAAGTCTAAAGTTGAAGCAGCATCTGAAGGCTCATCATGGAATATTTCGTGCTTGGTCTCTTGCGAGAATAACTGGAGCCCGTTAGTTTGCAGGGCTGTCAAGCCATGAACCTTTCACTAAGATGAAGCTGACTTGGAAACAAAAACATTATTTTCTCTTTTTTCTCCAACAAAGGGAGTTTGACTTTCAATTCATGTTTCACAAAGGACTTTGTGTCTCCAATGATAGAGAGGGACAGGAGGAAAACTCAGATTAACAAAATATCATATATCATTTATGAAATCTTTTTCATATGTGAAACTACAGATCTCCTTAATAAAATACAGAAATAAAATGAAAGAAGAAAATGAAAGCTAGGGTTTCATGAGGCAAGAGAGATCTTTGGAGAAAGTGGACATCATGTACAGCTCCCCTGCAGATGTGAAGTATCCCAGTCTAACTCCCTCACACTAGCTCTTGCCAACACATTTTTTTCTTCCATTCTGTGTTTTTTCACTTTCCTGCTCCTGTCCAAGAATCTAATATTCATCCACCTATTGAATATGGTCACCACCAGATCATAAAGCTCAGAGAACACTGTCAGCCCTCAAAACACCATACACTTTTCTGTACTTACAAGGTTCAATAAAATGCCTGGGGACCACTTACTATGGCTTTGTGAACTACTAACACCACTTGGATTACAGCCGGGGAATCAGTAGTCTATGTCATTTCATCTTCAATGACACCTGGCCCTGACTCAGCAAATATTTCAAAATAAGTTTAATTTGTTTACAATTTGTTTGAATTCAGTGGATTTTAAGATTGTTTTTAAGGTGGAGGAATCTGCTTAATAATGTTCCTGGTTTTCTGTTCTGTTTTGTTGGGGTTTTTTGTGTTTTTTTTAAATCGACTCAGTATTTTTCATTTCTCTCGGATTTTGTTGTTATTGAAAATATTTCAAAAGACCTGAAAATCTTCTAAAATTTACTCCTCCCCACCCATTTCATGTTTAAAAGAGGATTTAAGCTCTTGTGTCACTTAGGTGTGGTTTGGAAATACACATTCATCTGTTTGTCAAAATAATATGATATATAAACTCTATTCAGGAGACCTTTCTTCTCATCTACTCTCTTTACACAAAGTCTTTTCTATCCTTACATCTCACTCATCTACTCTTTTCTCAAACGAACCTCCATTCTTCCCAGTCTTGTTTCATCTTTACTATTCTTTTCCCTCCAAACCAGAAAAAAAAAGCAGTACTTTGAGTTATAGCTGAATGCTTCAACTTCTGCAGCCGGATTTGTTCACTCTCAAGACAATCAAACTCAATCATCTCTAAAAATCATCAGTCTGAAGTAGCAAGGGTGTTAATTATTTTCAGTGTTTGTTGGAGGCTATTAAGAAATTAATAAATTAAAGTTGATCATGTTTCCTGGAAATATTACAGTGCTGATTAACTGCTCGTTAAAATAAGGAACATATACGAACCATTTCCATATAATTATTCTTTTCTATTCCTCATTTCTTCCTTATTCATTGACTAAGATATGCTTTCTGAAAGCAGGATTTATGCCCAAGAACGGCAGTGGCACAGTATTTAGAACTCTGCTAAGCACTTTGCCTGTAAGAATGTTAGATGTATATCTATTGAACACATTGTAGTGAGAGACTTGGGGAACACAGGACTGATCACGTTTCATTCTCAAGAGGAATTTGCAAATTGCTGTAAGATATTCAGCATAGCAGTACAAGAGCCAAAAAGTTTTGGATAAAGTCAGATCTCCACCAACACAAACCACCTTCACTGGAACAGCACTGCATTTCAGCACCTAAACATATTTTGCCTTAAGTTCAGCCAAGCAAAAACCAGCACATTTACCTCAGCTATAACTCAAACAGAAGACCCTGTTCCCACAAAGACTTGATATTAACAATTAGCAATTGTAATTTCTTTTTGAATTAAACCAGAACTTTAGGATTTACCTAACTCTGGGAATGGTTTGCTTCCAGCAAGGAAGTCATGGCTTGGTTTCCAGTCTTGCCATGTTTTACTCAACTTGTCAGAAAAAAGCAGCATCAGAATACTTAGTGGAAAGCTTTGCTACCAGCTAATAGCAGCCTGGTTATGGCCTAGTGATTCACACTGATATATTGAGAGGTCTTAGATCCTCTGTCAAGCTTCATTTACAGTGAAAATGAGCCAATGATTCTTGTCTATTTTCCTTCCCAGGCTATCAGAGCAGACATCTCCTGACCATGTTTCCTATCCCTAGGGAAGGGCACAATTATGCTGATAATCACTTTCTTGATGCAGTCTGACATGCAATTTCTCTTCTCCTCCAAATCCAACAAGTCCTTTTTTAGGCACACTTCTTCCAAAACATGTTTAAATATTAGATCTCCTGCACAGAGACAGGCATTACCTAACTGATCCGGGAGTTCATGAATACTCCATTGAAGCAATTAAAAAAAAAATAATAAAATTGATCCTCTGTAAGAAAGCAGCATAACTTTATCATTTCATTGTGCTGTGCCCTCTTATTTCCATCTCCTTGCCTTTGTTTGGGATTTGCCTCTTAGAAATAGAAGCTCCTTGTGACGAGGGTGACTCCCTTCCCACAAGACTGCAAAGCACCTAGACAGCTGGAGTGTTAATGATAGTAGGTAAGTAGTAACAACTAATGAGCACTGCTGGTGTGGGATTTTGATTATTGTGCTACCTTTAATAAACAGAAAGAGTTGAAAATTTTTCTTCAGAAATTGTTTTTGATAGAAAATTGTTTCTTTGACAGAAGGGACATCTTCATGGAATGGGACTGCTTTTTTGGGGGGAGGAAAAAACCCCCCTCAAGCAGAACTTCTTTAGTTCCTGAAGAACCGAAACCCAAAAATCTCTCTCTGAAATCATTACATTTTCAATCAAAAGAAAATTTAATACACACAGAAGCACATATATACCTGCACATGTACACACATTTATTTGTTCATTCATTCATTCTGTCTTCTTTTGGGGAAGATGAAGGGAGAGCAAATAAAGCTTGTGAGGCTGAGTCCCCTGATTTTTTACTAAACAGTTTACTACAGAAATTTTTAATGTTCTGTTCAGCTGAGATGATAAATGCTGTTGCATTACTTTGTCTATTCTAATCAATAATATATGCATATATACATATATCTATGCGTATATATATATTTGTATATGCCTAAGATGTAGTGGAGTTAAATTTTGTTTTCCCTCTAATACAGTTTTTAAAGTCATATGTGCACAGATAAGATACTAACTCTTATGTCCCATATCCATTCTTCCATAAAAATTTGAAATATTATTTGTACTGGACTGGCAAAGAGAGAGTTTCTGCACTTGTAACAGTTGGACACTGCCTCATAGCTCGTTCAAAAGTGATGGTGCTAACCTGCACAGCCAGTTCTGAGCTGCTTCAAACCTCACCCCGCAAGTAAAACTTAATTCTAAAGCCCAAAAGGAAGACTTGACTGACACCACAGAGATTTCCCTTAGTTTTTGAGCTGTAACTGTACAAAACCATCCATGAGTATGCATTCACCTTTGCACTCATTTAAAACTTGCACCATGTTCCATTATGATTCTGCAAAGATTCATTTATATCCAAAGTGAACCTGCTTTTAATTGAGTTCTTTTTTTTTTTTAATCAAAATAGAAAACCTGGAAAAATTTTGCTGGTTAGTTTAACTGTAAGAAGACCTACATGGTCCCAAACCTATCCATTCCTCTCTTTCTTTTGTTTGCAGTTACTGGAGCACATACACATAAACAATGCATATTTCTACTTTTTCCTCTTCCTGCCTTTCTGCACTGAACAAGCAGCTGCGTCAAGGAGGATTTCTGTCTGTCTAATCTAAGTTGTTTATGAAGCACATATCAAAACTTAATTTCTACCTCTGTACTTTGTAGAAAACCTATTTTGTGGAGATGACAGTTTATTTCAGGACCTAAAGGTAATATGGGGCATACACAGAGCTGTGAAGTCCAGTCCTTGAAGGAAAGACTTATAAATGGTTTGTAACCAACAGTTGAGCTCACAGTTCAGACCATTTTACACCTCAGGATGAGAAGGGCCATGTAGTAAGGCCAGGGATAATTTGTTGCAGAGGCCCAAGATTAAAATTTTGATTTATGAAATATGCCTTTTCTTCAGTTGCTCTTACAGGACTGCTAGCTATTGTAAATGTGCCTTTCTGGGTTAGGCTGTAATGATTAAAATTATATCTCCCACTGAAAGTATGTGTTTAAAACTGAATATGAAATGATGTACTTAAAATTTTTATTATGAAAATTCAATGATAATCACACTTTACAGCATAAAACTACAGGGCCCGATTAAGTTTGACATTAGCAAGAACTCTAACAAGACATTACTAAGAAAAATAACACACTCGAATCATACAATTCAGCTCTTACCCCATTAAGGAAGTAATAAGCTTCTAATATCTCTACTGCAAGACATAGCAAAAATAGAAAAGCATCTTTCCCGTCAGATGTTTTAACAGAAAATCCAAACAGAGAAAATAGAGAGGAAATTTAGCTTAAGCAGAAGCAAAGCAAGAGTAGCCAGAGGCTGACCTGCGTTTGAAATACAAAAAAGCCCAACAGCAGTGCTCGCTGTAGCTCCAACAATGCAATTTCAAGTATTTTCCACGACTTCCTATGAAATGGTGATGATCCAGTCTGAATCAGTGCAGCAGCTGTTGCAATGATCTATAGAAATTATCAGTAATAAGTCTCAGAGGAGGTTGATAATGTGCAGTGTGAGCAGCTGAAAGCTCCTCACCCCATGCTGGACAGCAGTTCCTTCTTTGATCCACGTGCGAGGAGTACCAGAGGGCAATGGAGTTGCCTTGTTATTTTCCTATTCTGTGAGCAGCATTATTTTATAATGAACCTCAATCAGACTTCATGATTTTTGCAAGTCTATTAGTCAGAGAACCTGCTTCATCTTGCCCCCTTGTAATGGGATTTGCAAAGCAATTATACATCCCCGTCTCAGCTGATGTGCCTTGGACTAAAACCTTACACATGACTGCCTTAGTTTATCACAGTAACACATACAGTCTATAACACACCTCTGTTACCTGTCACAACAGTCAAAGAAATTAAGGAAAAACAGAAAACTGGGAAGTTTCTAACTGCTGTTGCTGTAGCTATTTTCCCAGACAGTCTCAATTAATTTCCTTTAAGGCTGACAATAGTCTGTGTTTTCATCCACAGATCTCCAAGCACATTTGAAAGGCTGGGAATGTATTGATTTTACTTCTTTACAGAATAACTGAGGAAAAATAAATGTTTTTCTACACAAACAAAGGAATTCTGCATTCTTATGGACAAGTACCTGGGTCAACTCGGTGCACTGTAATGGACCACACTTGCAGTGCAGTGGAGACATGGGGCAAAGACCGTCTGTATGATCAGGATTTCAGCCAGAGTATCTTTACACAATTAAAAAAGTCAAAAAAGACAGCTTTGTTGAGCAGTTATTACATTGTGATTCTCAGCAGTTTAAAATGGAAGTGGATGGGGTGCTGACTAAACTCGTGATGGGTTGTATGAGTGTATATGAAAACAAACACATGGGAGGAAAGAGTAGCTTAAAGATTTCTCACTAATCCATTTTCCTTACAGTCAGAAAAGGTAGCTTGTCAAAAAATTAAATTCATCTTGCACTTTAATCCACTTCAGTGAAATGTCTGAAGAACAGGTTGCTGAGGTCCAGAGTGATCAGAGGAGAAGAACACAGAAGGGAATATATGCATGAAGGATCGACAGAGCAGGGATGTTGAGTCACAGCTAATAGCCTCTGAACGAGGGAAGAGCCAAACCAGTTTATTACACTCAGTAGCTCTGAAGATCTAACCAGAAGTATAATATTTTTCATATTTTATTCGGGTTTTTTTCATTTTATTTTTTTAAATTTTTTTGAGGAGGCTGCAGAGGATGGAACAAGCTGTGATTTTATAATGTTTAAGGGCCCAGATGTGGCAACTCCCCAGCCAAAGTATTTTTCCCAGTATTTTGCCCTCTCTCTCTCTATGTTGATCTCTTCTACATGCTACAGTACATCTGTTCTCCTTGGTTATTTTCACTGCAAGCTGGCAGGATTTGTTGCTCTTCCGACACGCCAAGTTAAAAAATAAATAATCCTGCATTGTGTATAAAATTCATTCCCATGAGACCAACCCTCTCCTAATGAAGTCAGTTTTATTTTTTTTCATACACCAGATCATTTACTCTGAGATGATATTAATTTACAACTGGAATCACAATTGACACCTGGCAGTGCACTAAACAATTCGGGGCTTCCAATCTACATCATTAGATGCTCATGCTTTGCTGAATCTCTGCTCATTAAACTCCAAATCCTGTCTCCAGTGAAGTCTCAGCAGCTTGTTGGTCACTGGGGAGTTCCTTCTGAAATAAAGAGGTAGGGACACTCCACAAATACCACAAAAATTGGGGGCTGGAGCAGCTGTCCAGATGCCTGTGCCTCTAGCTTCATCTATTCTGGCAGAAAAAACTGGATGATATGCATGATGGTGGATTCATCATTTGTACTTCCCCCTTCCCTTATTTGCACCAAATCCCTGATGCACGTTGGCAGATTCAGGCTTTAAAGATGAGCTGGAGATACCCATTACAAACATAGCCTCCTCCAATCAGCGGAGATATGTTAGCTATGGTGCAGGAAGAGCTATCACTTCCCACAGAGATTAGGACCAAAGGGAGATACTTCCAAAGCTATAAAACCCAAGTAATTTGATGGTGAGCCATAGAAATATAGTTCTGGAGTCAAGCAGCTGCAGAAATCTGCTTTTCTGCCTTACTGCTTTACAAATTAGCTGTGGACATAATGTGTCTACAACTCAGATCTCAACCATGGGACAAATCTGAGGACATTCATAGAGGCTGGTATTGTTTCTGTACGTATTTTGTGGTTGTGGAAAAAAGCAGATGCTATTTAATTGGAAAGTAATCCCTCTGCTAGATAGGCCTAGTTAGATTTGTGGTCTAGTACTTGTCACCAGTGATATTTTCTAAGGGCAGACCTCGCAGGAACGTTGAATCATTTCTTCCAGCTGAGACAAGCTACTGGCTTAGTCAAGAGGTAACGTTGCTTTGACTCATCCAGCAGAGTTTTTGACTGCGCACACAGTGTTGTTAGATTAGGTCATACATGAGGCAATATAAAAGAACAACTTATATCAGGTTCAACTATAGGCTAAGAAGCTCCTTTCCAGCTCAACCTCTCTCTGGTGTTTTGTACCAGTGAGCAGACACATAAGTGATAGCAGAAGTAAAATTGGATGTGATCCATTTAATGCGCTGAAGTAATTCATGTTCACAGCAGAAAAGGTAGTTGTAAAAAAAATATAGAAAACCAACAAAAATTTATTAAATATTGATTGCTAAAGTGAAGTGGGATTTGGAATTCAGAGAGGGGAAGTTTTGAAAGGGCTTTCAGAAGCAATGGAGTTACTTGAGGACTAAAGAACAGCTGCAGATTTTACACTGGTCACCTTCAGCCTTGTAAAACTGACCTTTGCAGCAGGGAAGAAATGCGTGATGTTAATCAGAGAAAGTTCTTGGAAGGATAGAGAATGGTACTTTGACTGGGTTTAGCAAAGGACGCATGAAGTGTAGGAAGTGAATTATTTTATGTATGTATTTGTGTGCTTGTGTATTTAAGAAATAACTATTACGAGTTGTGAGGAATTTGCTTTCTCCTGTAACATTCAGCAATGACATTCAACATGAAAAAAATCAGCAATTCCAGTATACTTACAAAGATTGGATATAAGGAAGAAATATTTTACAATGAGGGTGGTGAAACACTGGCACAGGTTTCCCAGAGAGGTGGTATCCCCACCATTTCCAGGGATGGGTATTCCCCATCCCTGGAAACATTCAAGGTCAGGTTGCACAGGGCTCTGAGCAACTCAATGTAGTTGAAGATGTCCCTGCTTGTTGCAGGGGGGTTGGACTAGATGACCCGTAAGGGTCCCTTCCAACCGAAACTATTCTATAATTCTATGTATCTGTGATTCTGTGATTCTATGATTCTATGGATGAACTCTCATTGGACTTGTTTTCATACTATCACTACTAGAGAGTAGTGAAAGTACTAAATTAGTTTGCAATGAACAGAAAAATCCACAAATAAGCACAGAAGAGTATCTGTAAAACCAGTCATCCTTGAGATACCAAGTGGAACTGAGTGGTGGTCAATCAGTGCTCTGCAGGTTCCCAGAAGATGTATGAGATACTTCTATCAGACCTGTGAATGATAAGAAAATCAAGCCTATTTTATTAGGGTGAAATAGAATACAGGGAGATCTGCACTTTTCATGGACATTTTTTAGGAATCTGTGTAATGATACAGTGTGGAAGTAATTGGTAGGTCAGATTAGACATATTGGTTGGTATTTTGTCACACCTTATGTCTATTCTGTCTTTAATTCACCAAAAAGGTTAGAAAGAATGAGAAAGGAGGACTATTCAATGATTGTCACCTAAATAATACAAGTTTTGTTTTCTCTTACCTTAGGAATTTCAGAAGTTCTTTCTTGAAATTAATTGCATTCTTGGTCTATTTGAGATAACTGTATCATCACTCCTGATTTTCTTTACTATGTGAATGAAGACATGGTCTTAGACAGGGGACATCAGAGGGATGTTCATGGACATATCCTAACCTTATGTTTGTTCACACATGCTCAAGCTGTTCTGTAAGTAATTGTACTTGTTTTGGCTGGCATAGTGTTAATTTTCTTCGTAGTAGCTTGTATAGTGCTGTGTTTTGGATTTGTGACCAAAACAGCGAGGCTGAGACGGCTAACAGGGTTAAACCACAACAGTAATCAAGCAAGATGCTAAAGAAAAGAGTGGAGTAGAGCTGCTGCTAGAACTAAGCAAAGATTTTTATTTATATGGTCTCCCTTTGGTCATCTTTTGTTCCCATCAGTCTTCCATTCCACATTTTCCATTCAAATTTCTAGAGTACTCAGAGCTGTGGCTGGCAATTGGTTCCAGTTCACCTCTTGATAAGTAGTACAACTGTTTGAAACACTTGTTACACACAAAGTGACAAAGATTATAGTTTTAAAAATCCACGGTGGCAACTGATGCGTTCTCTCTCAGTCATTTCTCTTATTGCTATTGCTGTCTATAGAATGGGCTCCTATTGTGACATCATGACCTGGATGAGGGGACAGAGTGTATCCTCAGCAAGTT
>KZ506252.1:265132-292224 GCA_002844005.1 Limosa lapponica baueri
TTCTGTTTGTCCTTTTTTTCTATAATAATAATAATTTTTTCTGCTCTGAGAAGGACCCTTCCTTTCTAATAACCTTTTGAAGGAAAAAAAGTCACACCAGGTATGTTATGAACTTTAACATTCATGAGGAATGTAGTTCATGAAAGTTTCTTTATCTAAATTTGAAAACTGTTGCAGATAACAGATTTGCATTTGAAAAATAGTGGCTTGTAGGGAAGATGATTTAGTTGAGGCCAAAACCCCTGTCAGCCTTCTTTACTTGGGAATATATTGAATCCAATGTGTAGTCACTCTTTGCTGTCATGCTGCAGGAAACTTCCTCTGCCATTTTAACTCCAGAAAATGTTTTTAAGTCTTTAACAGCAGACCTGAAAACAATATGAAATTGAACATAACTTTATGTCAAACTTCCTGGAATTGCCTGACTATAATTCCACCACTGATCCTGGTGGCTTGGGCTCTACGGTCTGCTCACTGCTTAAAGTATTTATTGTGATTTTGTTATCGCTGCCTTGCCCTGTGTGCAGTTACACAAAGGACCTTTTGAAGCTCTGCCATGGAGCTTGGGCTCAGTAACAAATGAGTGAGGTTTTGTCATTTGTGTGCCAATATGACAGATACAATGGCATGCCTGCTTCTGTAGCCACTAGATCTGAAGACTTCCTCAGCCTGTGAATTGCTATTTTCCCTCAGCACATATGCTTTATTCATACACCTCTTACTGTACCCCCTGTCTAGTTCTTCAGGAACCCTCTTAGCAATGCGCTCAGTCTCATCCCTCTTCTTTGTCTGCACTAATACTCCTCAGTATGCATTCTTGTTCATCTTGTCTTACCTTCAAATGCAGTTTTAATGTAATTTTCATATTTCATTGCTTCTTTATAATGGCAACTTAGCTAGTATAAGCTGGGGTGAAGTAACTGGACACCCTGCATAATATTAACATGTTTTTCAAGTTAGGTGACTCTCTAGGTCCATTTCCTTTTTTATTCCTGTTTCATCTGTTGACATCATAATATCTCATCATTGGAACATAAGAACCTCCAATGGTCATAACGAGAAGAAATGAGAAATAGAAGTGTTTGTTCTGGCCAGTTTGCTTTCTGGTGTTCTTGTTCCTTTCATTAAAAGTACCCGAAGTCCCACAATGAGTGCAAAGGCTCTGTGTGTTTTGCCTTGTACAACTACAGAGATCCTAAACTCGTTTTCTGTTTGTTTATGGCTGGTTGGTTGCAGTGTTGGCAGGGGGTTGTTTGTTTTGGTTTAGGTGTTTTTTAGGTTTGGGAACATTGAAACAGCTGAGGAAATAAGTAAGGAAAGAGGAGTGACACAGAAAGCCTTGCATTTAGGGACGCATTTGGTCCTAAGGCTGTTAAATCCCAAAGACCTCTTTTAATGTCTTTGCATAGGGAGAGATGAATTTGTTGACCGTGGAAATACAACAGCAGCTTTTTCCTTACTGTTTCCTTACATACTCTTTATCCATTGTGCAGTTAAAATAACTTCTTACCTTCCACAAGTCTCAAAATCTTTTACCGCTCTTTACCTAAGATTATGCATCTGGAAGAAATCCTTGGATATTTGGCAAAATGTGTCCCCTTCTCTAAAATTTTACTTAATTGGCCCACTCTGACCATCATATCACAGCATTCTTATAGGTCAGGAATCAACAAATTACCTTAATCATGGAATTAAATTATCAGTATTTGACTCAATCCCTACGTAGTTAATGGGACATAAGTACACACTTAAAGTTAAGGACATACTCAAAAGCTTTGCTAAATCAGGGACACAGTTAATGATGTTATTTCACTCTTACTGTTTAAAAACAGCTCCTTTTCATAAATCGTGTGATTAGACAGTACCAATGTTCCTTTTTTAGACACTGGAAAACCAGGGAAAAATTCGTTTTTGTTTTTTCCTTTTTTCTTCCCATGCACTTTTTCTACATGTAGAATGCTCTCTTTGTAACTGAAGAGATACATTACGATAGAGACATTGATCCTGCTGAATTTCCCTTCAGGTTCAACATAATACTTTGTTCTTTAAATGAATACCTCCTTTGAGCTGAGAAATGGTACGTTCATTGATATCATACTACCATTGCTCTTGCGGTCACTGCTGTGTTTTTCAGGTCCTTGGCCTTGAGACATCTCTACAGATGAGAAAGGGTTATCATTTTAACATTTGAGCAACTTAGCCCATAAGTGGCTATCTCCTGCAGCAACGTGATCTAGGAGTAGGGAATAGTCTCACAATTCATAAACAATAATATATGTCTCACATTAAACACATGTCCAAGCATCATGACCTGTGGGTATTCGGATACGTGTCTTTTATTGCTGTTGTTGTTGTTTTCTTTTCAGAAAGACAATCACTATACTTAAAATGCATAATTAAAAAATAATAATAATGTAACTCTTCTACCAGAACTTGACTGGCAACAAGATCTGGGTTCTAATGTGAAGAAATCATTATGAACACACTCATTAGAGCCTCCACACAGAAACATGAGAAAACTAAAATAAGATTTCTGCTGCTCAGTGACCTAGTTTTCCCCAGTCTCAAGGATTAATTAGTTTAAGAAAAAATATTTGTATTAAATGGAGAAAACAAACCACCAACAAGACAGATAAGCAAGGCAACATGTTATAATTCATAAATATTTTTCAGTCTTTCTCTCTGGGGAAGCAACTATTAGGCAATTCTGTAGCTTTCTATTTTTCCACTACACAGGAGGTCTGCAGGGATCTTCTTGGAAGAATCCTGTGGGAGACAGTCATGGATAAAAGAAGGGTCCAGGAAGAGTTGATTGATTTTTATGGATCACTTCCTCCAAGCTCAAGAATAATATATCATGATTTACAGGAAGGCAAGCAAAGGCAGCAGCATGCAGATGGAGGAGGAGGTCCTGACAAAAGTCTCAACGTAAAAAGGAACCATATGAGAGATGCAAGTGGAGACAAGTCATCCAAGAGGAAAATAAGAAGCATTGACCGATCATACAAGGGTCGTGTCAGTGAAGGCAAAGCCCACATGGAGTTGAATCCAGTGAGAGATGTGGAGAGTGACAAGAAGGATTTCTACAGGTATACTATCAGCAAAAGAAGACTAAGGAAAATATGGAACTGGTACTGATGGGACAGGATACTAATAGCAAAGGTCAAGGAATTCAGTGACTTCTCTGCCCCATCCTTTACTGATAAGAAAGATGTTCAGGAATCCCAGGCCACTGAGAGCTAAAAGAAAGTCTGAACTAAGGAAAAACTACCCTTGATGGAGGAAGATCAGGCCAGGGAACATTTAAACAAACTAGACATACAGTAGTCCATGGTATGTTACAGAACACACCCATAGATGCTGAGGCAGCTCACTGATGTCGGTGAGATGCCGCTCTTGACCATATTTGAAAGTCTGTGTCAGGTAGGAGAGATTTATGGAAGAAAGGAAATGTCAATCCTGTCTTCAAAAAGTATAAAAAGAAGGATCCAAGGAATTGCAGGCTGGTCAGCCTCACTTCAGCCCCTGGGAAGATAATGGAGTGAATAATTCTGGAAACCACTTTCAAACATATAAAGGACAAGAAGGTGATTGGGAGTAGTCAGCAAGGACGTATGATAGGGAAATCATGCCAATATGGGGGACAACGCCATTTAACCTCTTCATTAATGACTTAGATAGTGCGGTAGGATGCATCTGCAGTGGATTTGCAGACAATACAAAGCTGGCAAGAGTAGACAATGCACTAGGCAGTTGTGCCGACATTCAGAGGGACCTTGACAGGTTAGAGAAATGGGTTGATGGGAACCTTATGAAGTTCAACAACGGGAAATGTAGGGTTCTGCAACTGGAAATACCTACGCAGATTTCTTCATGCCACTAGAAGAATTGTGTTATAGGGAGTTTTCTGGAGGGGCTGCAGTTTTGTAAGGGACTTGGACTTTAGCATTAAGAAGGGAAACTGAGACTTCAGTTGCTAAGTTGGTTTTCCCGAACACCTGTGTCCCATTTGTGAAACTAGCAGCTTTTAGATAGGATTACAAATGAAGTAAAGAGAGAAGGATTTGCTGCTTCAGGGTTTTATGTAACAGAATTCTCCATATCAGTTGATTTGTACTAAATCTTGTAGCTTTATCATTGACTTTAAATTAGCCAGCTGTTGTTTCCTGCTGAACACTACCAGAAAGTGGCTGATTGCTTAGTAAATCCAGATTTTCTCTGAATAGGTTTAAAGAGATGAAGACATTCACTTGCAAAGTTGCCTGTATATTTGACAAGTAATTGGCAGAACTTATTAATTGAGCAATGCTATTTTTCCTATCACAGGAAGAAACAATCTTCTCCTCTATGTCTGGTTGTGCTGCAACTTTCTTGCACCATTTCTTTGTTACCCTAAACAGGGAATGAATAAAGGAGGCACAGATTTCTGATTGCTCTGGACAAAACCAGAAAGATAAAACACTGAAGCACTTCATAGAAACAGGGAGACACTGTTTCAAGGGCTAACTTTCTGATATACATATGTGTGTGTGTGTGTCTATAAATTATATAGCAGAAAGCTTACTAACAGCATCTAGAAATGTTATAACTTGCAGTGAGACTTTAATACCATTGAAACTAGTGGCAGAATTTCTATTGGTTTCTGTGTTGCCACAATGTCATTCATAGTCAGGAAAAAGTACAAACGTCCTTCTCATTTGCTCATAAGGATCAATATGCAAAAAGACATGTAAAGGCATGAAAAATTAATTAGCATTTTCTTTCACCTTGGCATTTCACGAACCAAGATGGATCCCTTCTCTCCCCAAACGTTGTATTGATTTTTCCTAGTCTTAGTAAATCTTAAACTAGTACAGTTAATTTTATAACAGTGTAATAAGCCTTGGGCTACATCCAGTAAAAGATGTAGGTATGATAAAAAGGGTTTAGTTAGAATTTGGGCACCTACTTCCAAAGCAGTGGACCAAAGAGCCATAGGCACAGCTGGTCTTTTCTCCTCATCATCCACACTTCTCTTGTTCAGATCTTATTTTGGTTTTCACTATTTTAGACTATAAATTCCCAAACTAGTTTTCTGAGCTATAGTCTGGAGGTGACATGCAAATTTAGTTGTTCAGCTAGCTGTCTGAGCTTCCTCCTGAAGGCACTTTTTCTAAATTAAGACAGTTATCATAGAATTGATTGTTTTCTGGACTGTTTTTGGTGGTGGTGGTGGTAGTGTTTGCCTGTCTTTTATTGGCTTTTGAGAGAGCTGAGTAGCTCAGACTTAAAAATAGAGGTGATGAAAGGCAATCTGGATGCCCAAGCCATTTCTATATCTAGTCCCTGTCAACAATTCTTAGAGTGTCCTTTGGCTCTGTGTTTCATGGTTGTGTTATCCTCTGTCTAATAAATTATCCATTATAGCTGATGCTTTTCCTGTACTTGGCATGGATTGTCTGATGTGTTCCAGTTGTATTGTTGACCCAAATCTCTGGACGCTTCCCCAGTAGGATCACTATTTTACATCACTCTTCTTTATTCGTTTACTGTTTTCATGAAACTTCTTTGTCCTTGGTATCTTTGAGACCGTTTCCCTCTCTCACAGATGGCTGAAAATTAAAATTAAGTTTCAAAGGTATTTGGAGGGAGGATAAGGGAATGACAGACAGATAACACACATGCTGATTATATAGGTTTCATTTTCCTAGGAAATAGGTTTAAAAATATGACTGCTTTGAAAATAAAAAAAAATTAAAATCAAAACATCACAACATTTTCAATAAACCTAAATTAATATTTTCAAATGAGCAAAGTTCTTTAGAAAATATAAGAATAAATTTGTTTAGCTATGTGGTAGTAGTAGTGAGTTATTGCACCTTAAAGATACAGAAGAGAAAGAAGAATATGGGAGAGGCAGCAGCACTGGCAAATCCAATCATGAAACTATATTTAATGAGAATTATTGCATACTGTAAGTTGTGTTTTCGCAGGGGTGTCTACACAGATCTCATGGTTCCTATAACTACAATCTATGATCTGTTGATCCTTCTATTTTTGGCACTCTGTAGTCCTACCATATCTTCTAAGGATGCCTAACGATGCCTCTTGCTGGCTGCTGGCTTTGATGTGTAATCCATTTGTTAAGCAGCTTTGATATTTGCCTATTCTGTTATGTAATAGGTTACTTTGCTGTAGGATGTTTTTAGCTTTCCATCTTTATGAGATCTGTGGTTTGCCCAACAAACTGCAATCAACGACTTCCTTACATGCCTTTTCATCTTGTGTGTGCCTTTGCATCTGGATATGTTGACATTCAGCTGGGCTGGAGCTTGTTTAGCCTCATTGCTCTACTTGGGATTCACTCCTCCCACTTCAGCCCTTCTCACTTTAATTTAATAGTCATATTTATCATTATATTTATGTCTCATGGAGGCTTTTGATGCACTTCAGGAGGGGGTGATTCTACTTTTAGTACAGTATTTATCTGGTAGCTTGTCTAGACCCTGATGTTAGATGAAGTTTTCCCATTACTGAGGGTTGCTCTACATTTGCAAAGGCAGAGGCTGGTTTAGGTGGTGAGAGGCCGCCTTTACCACACTACTCATCTCTGATCCGGATTTCTGTTTTTCTTGTGCTGATTGGATTTTTTGCAGTACGTTTATTTGTTCTGTGGCTTATAAATAAGTCATGTTTTCTTAAGTATGGACGACAAGCTTTTGCCAAGGCCTGATTTTGCTCTTAAGCGAATCCAATCAAAGTTGCTTTGCAAGTGATAATGTTGCTTGAAAAATGAGCAAAGCATACCTAAAAAATATCTTCCACCTTAATGTCCATGTAGAACAGATACTCAAGGGTGCAGCTTCATGCATTTGGGACTGTATGAGATCAGCTGTAATGCGGAAACCTGCCACTTGAGGACTGTGAGAAACGATGTGCTAAATGGCTCATTGCCAGGAGCTGTGCGTAAATATTGGATTCAGGTCAATAGTATCCGCAGATGTTATTTTAGAGGGCATGGTGAATCTGTGAGGGTTGAGGATAAGAAGAAATTTAGAGCTGATTAAAAGAAGTGTCTGACTAGCCTAAGAAATTCGTGATCACAAGAGACCAAAGGAATAGTTTGCAATTAAAATTAAAGGAGACTAATTTTCTGTCAGAAAAGAGACTGACCCAAAAGCTGGGATATGTGTCCCTCCCCAGAACATAGATAGAACAGACTTCTTAACTATTTGGCGTATTTCTTTTTCCAGCTTTCCAAGAGTAGGACACATTCCTGTCTGCTTTCCAAAATCCTTTTGGCAGATCTTCTAAGAATTTCTTCTAGGTTTGCATTTAAATTTATGTTTCCAACCAATGTATCTTTCTCT
The DNA here is from genome assembly GCA_002844005.1 of Limosa lapponica baueri. Classification (NCBI taxonomy): domain Eukaryota; kingdom Metazoa; phylum Chordata; class Aves; order Charadriiformes; family Scolopacidae; genus Limosa; species Limosa lapponica. The sequence continues at coordinate 272,482 of KZ506252.1, forward strand.
CTGTTTCTTGTATCCTTACCCTATACACACTAAATCTTCCACAACCCTCAGATTCAGCAAAGACATATTATGCACAAAAATGTAATTAAATTAATGCTCTCAGAATATCCACGCTGAAAAAAGTTTAGTAACAAGTACTTGAAGAATGGCATTACCCCTCTACAGTATGACAGTTTATAAGATCAGTGGATTGCAGCACAATTCTCCAGGTCAGAAGTCTTTTAAAGGGCCATAAATGTCCCCCTGCTGCCTTTTTGAAAAGAGCACTTTCCTTGTGCTGAAAGGAGATCCGGGAGGGTGTTTCCATAAAATGTGGAGACATGGCAGGACCTACAATCAGCCCTTCAAAGAAGTGTAACGTGAATGGCAACTGCTCCTGGTGTCATGTATTCTCACAAATGGCTGTCTAGTTGATGTTGTCAGGCAGACAATAGTTCAATAAAAGACATGGTCAAACCTCTAATTCCTCAATGCTCTATTTTGATATTTTGGTGTATTTGAGTCAACACAATCAAGATTACATATTTTTTGACTAATAAAATATATATACACATACATTTCCACTAAGGAAAAAATATGTACAATACTATGGGCTTTTATTGATTAGTTTGACACATCAGTCCAAAGGAAGAAAAAAATTGTCTTTTGTCTTCTACTTGTCATATTTCTGTTGATGTGGGTTGAAATATTTATTATTTCTGGTTTATGCAGTAAATAATTGATATCATTACACCATAAGCTTTAAATTTCTGTTTTATTGCAATCCATTTTTTTCAGCCCCAAAACTTTTTTTGATAGTCTATTTTTCTCTATTTTTTTTATTTAAAAAGTCTCAGCATTTTCATTTCAAACTATAAAGAATGATAAAAGAAAGTGATTTGTCAAGATAGTTGGGAATATTTGGAAGGAAAAATCAGTAGCTGATTTACTTTAAATATGAGTCATGTTTTTTGTTATATTTCCTGTGTCTGTATCTCTAAGGTAGCTCTTGTAACACCTGGAAGATAATTTGATCTAATAAGTTATTTTTCTTCCAGAATTTGTTTTATCTTCCTTTCTCCTTCTCCTTTTCCTTTTCTTCTTCCTTCATGACAAACAAGGGAGGAGATGACTCATACATTGTGTGTCATACATTCCTTCTTATTCTCTTTGATATGGAGAGTAAATATCTACTGCTTAAACGCAATAATTGCATTAAGGTAAATTAGACTGAAAGAAACAAACCATTTCTCAGTGACTTCTATAATAATGGAAAACATCTGGTTGGGTCACAGCCCATACATTCCACTAGCATATAGTGCATGTCAGGTCAAATTGGAAACCAAATACACCATGCCTTTTTAGACAGGCAATACAGCAGACAAGAAAGCACTTCTTTAGGGATAAGGTTCAGATGCTGGGACTTCAGGAAAGGTAGATCAGATGGTTTAAAATGTTGCAATCACTCTTTGGCTGGCTGCTAGTTTCTAGAGGGAGTCCATGTGTCTCTGAAAAGATGGCAGTTGTACTGCAAGCTCTGGAAATGGAAACGGAGTTAAAAACTGCCAAGGAAACTTGAAAAAGTAAGAGAAGACTTTTGCAGCACAGAAATGAAAAAAAAAATCACATAAAGAAGTACAAGATCCCATATGCTGATGCCATTCCTGACCCATTTTTGTCCAGCTTACTCTTAAAAATTATAATTACACAAGAATATCCCGGTGCTTCACCATTTCCACCTTTCACCAGTTTTCCAAAGCCCAATGTTTGTCCTTCTAACCAGAGCAGACATGGCCCAGAGTTATGTCTTTTATATTACCTTTCATATTCCAGGTGCATTTATGCCTACTGTCAGTCTTTGTTCTTCTAAACTAAGCAGTCATGATTTCTGTAATCTTTCCTCACATTTCATATCCTCAAGGCCTCTGATTATTCTTGTTGCTCACCTCAGACCATTGTCCAACACTCCCACAACTTTTCTGAATTATTTTGCCCAAAGTAGAACACGTAAATGAAGACTCATCATATGAATTTTATTTTACAAATAGATAAGTGACTATCAAAGCTCCATAAAAATGAACAGTGTTAAGTTCAGTTACCCACACAGATGTCTAGAACCAGCTTTGACCAGTCTAACTTAGTCATGAAGAGATCAGATTATTTCAAATAGAAACTCCCAGCACTACCCTAAGAACAAATCTTAGCCTAATGTAAATTAGCACAGTGCCATTAAGCCAACTTATTCAGTGAAGCAGTTTTGATTTATAGCAGTTGAATAGCTTGCTTACAACTTTTTTGGCATCATTAATCCTTACAATTGTTTGGGAAATGTACATAGGCCACCTAAATCCCAGATGAAAGAAGGAAAGTATTCAAAACGACAGGGATACTACCTTTATTATGGCAGTGTCCCTCAAACCATTCAAAGAAATTCTGCGTGTCAGAAATTCCATGATGAACTCCAGTTTCTGGGTTTAATACCATGGCTATTTCAAATTGCCTGGGTTTGAAACCCGAAATATATGTGTCAGTCCATATGAAACTTTCTTTAATTTAAAAAATGGTTTAAAACAGTCTTTGAAGAGTGAAGGGCACTCTTCTTGTTTGCTTAAAGTGGGCTTAAGACTTTCTTGTCATATCCTAGATCAATAATAGTGTTCCGCTGTCAAGTAAACTATCGAGGAAGTGAGCCCTTCATCCCTTTCAAGTCTTTACATTCTCTTCCAGTTAGTGACGCTGCAAAAAAGACAAAGGGCAATAAGAATATGTTTGACAGTGTTCAGAGCGTTAATGACTGCTGCACTTTTGTGCATCATTACTGTAAAATCTGAGCAGCACAGACTTTAACATCTTCAGATGCAGAACCCTTGGTGTTTGGAGATCTTCAAGAATGAACACAGAGTCATCCAGTGAGTTCCTCATCACAGAGCAGCAATTTGGAGATTTTTTTGACACATGGGTGCATCCAAGGCTATATTTCTATAATATTGGAATCAGGGAGTAAAGTATAGTTGATGAAGACCAAACAATGTAGACTGACATATGTCTGTCTGCACATGTCTTGAATATTCCTACCAAGAAAACGAATTAGTTCACTCAACTTGAACTATTGTATACACAGCGTAGGTCGTCGAGCAGGTTCACTGGCTGAAATGGGTTCCTTTTGGGATAAAGATCTTACTTTCTGTTGTGCAAACTGATGGCAACCTATGACAGTTGGCAGAAGCTATGTGGTTTTACACAAGATAAATTACTGTCCCCAAATGTTCACATTTACTAGTATTTATTATTTATGTCTATTTGTATTTATTATTTATCTCTGTAGCCAAGTGTTTCCTGTGTGTTTTCCTAGACAAGGCCACAGCGCTTGATCCTTGCCCTAAGGAACTTACAAACTGATTTGTAATTACTAAGAAGTCTGGAAATTACTACTTTTGTGCAAGAGGCACTGTATAGTCCCCAAAGAGCTTCATGAAAGAGGCAACAGAAATTGGAAAATTACTAATCCTGAACCATCAAGTATTTAATTCCTTAAGTGAAGTTATGTGTGCCTGTGTGTGTGTGTTGCAAAAAGATAAAATGATTTCCTATACATTTGGCAATTAACTCTTTTATGGAGTTTTTTTTTCCAGCTAGAGCAAATCTTACCTGTCATTTGGAAAAGTTAAGCACGCTGTGATTGCTAGCATACCCATCAGCAATACACAACCACCTCCACTATTTTAAGCTTCAGAAAACAAAGTGAGAGAAGCAGAGAAGTGTTTGGCCCCAGACAGATACCTCACTATGATACCTAACTAAAGAATAATGGATCTGCGCTCTTATCTCACGGGCATCAGAGTAAAGTCCGTGACACAGTTAGGTTTGCAAAGATCACTTGATATTCCCATGACATTTCCCAAACTATATTACAGGGGGGAAAAAAAGCAGGATTCAACTTTCTAAAATCAGCCCAGCCCTTTTGAGGAGGTTCTGGCTAAAGGGATACAGAATCTGTGGTCACGTTTCAATCTTCATTAAGTCACCTGCTTGTGATAGAAGTAAACATACATGGGGTTAAAAACATTAATTTTTGCAACAGAGGGAAAATTCACATTCCCAGTCTATGTGTGAACCCTTCAAACAAATGCAGGAATATGCTAAAGTATGAGAATAAAACTGTAGTAATATAGTCAACCACAGGCAGTCTGAATTTACTAAATTATATTTTATGACAACTGATAATTCTATAATTTGTAGAGATAGGGTTTCATTGTATTTCCACTGTTCAAATACATAAATACAAAAGACTACTCATTGCCACACAGAATGTCATTAGAGAAGACTAAGAAAACAGTAATTTATTTGGGCCTGAATGAGAACAAAGGAAATCATTCTGTGTAAGTAAACTCTGTTTTGTTTAATAATGAGGTCACACACTGCATTGTCTCTCTTTTTCTCTTCTTTCTTGCTATTTTTGTGTTTCTTTCTTACTCCTCACATAATAAATATAAAGATGCGTAAATTGAGCCAAAGTCTTGATTACCATGGGTGGAATATGGTAAACAAAGTCGTGGGACAATGTAAAACAAAGGCATGAAATATACCATGACACAGAAAACACATCACAGAAGTAGATTTTTTCAAAGAAAAAGTTAAAAGTTGACAGAAATCTATTTCACTTGCATTCCTCCACAATAAGAACATTTAAATATAGTCAACTAGGTGTTAGTAGCATTGCAATTTGGGAAGTGATAACATGGTATGAGACTGAACACAAGCAAGATGGGAACTGGTGACTAGAGAAACATTAAGCAAATTACAGGAGTCTCCCTTCTTTTATAACAGGAAGCTTGGCCAGAAAATTCATGAGCAAATTACTCATCCCCTATGCAATGTATATCGATTTGTTACTTTGTTTTATTTAGTATGACAATAAATTAACGTACCTCAAATAACTGGAACAGTATAGGTTTTCACTTACTACTGCTTGCCCATATAAAATTGCTAGCTTAACAAATGGATCAAGTTTTATCTCCATTCTATAAATAAGGAACTTGAACACAGAAAGCTGAAATATGATCTTATACTGCTGCCAAAGGCCAACAGAACCTTAAGCAGTTATATTTAACCTAATTTTGGTATAGCAGAATATAAACTCTTTTTTTTTTTCATGTTTACATAGCTTTTGACTGCAGCATAAACAAATAATTTATGATTTATGGCAGAAAATGCCCATAAAACTTCAATCGTCTAAAAATCAGATGTTTATTGTAAGCTTATTATCAATGAAGAGGGAGACTAGTACATCCCAAGTGCTAGTCAGTTCAATCTAAATCATCCTAATCTTGTACTTGAGCAATAGAGTCACCTATCACTGGCATGCCTTAAATTTGTTGTCTCCCCTCCCCTAGGAATTTAACCTATATTTTCTAAGTACGTGCCTGAGTAAACCATGTTTGTTTCTGGCAGCAAGCTCTCCAACACACTGTCATTCTCCATTTACTTATGGATGCTCTAGGGCTGAATGAAATTTGGGGGAGGAGAGTTTTTCTACAGCACTGCTGTGGCATCCCTGTTGCATTAACTGGGCACGTCTCAGGTGGCCCCGGCAAAGGGGCTTTCATGCCTTTGGTTCCTGACCTTTCCCCATTAAAACGGCCTCTGCAGCTTCCAGCGAGGTGAAGGGAAAACTGTTTCGTATGGTGTAAAGTGTGAATTAAATAATGCAATACACCAAAATGCCTGCCCCTTGACCTCTCCATCTTCAGTGCCCTGATGCCATTGCATGAATTTTAAATGCACACAATTTCATGCCCAGCTCAATCACAGTCTTCTCATATACAAAGTACAAGCAAATAGTCTAATCATTTATTTTGATTTGATACTACATTCGTGAAATATCACAAACTATACCATTGCTTTCCTCTGCAGCTCAGTTCCTCTTGCTTATTTACATAAACCACCATCAAAATGTGTCAGGGAAAGTCAGGCTGACTATTACAGGAGTCTAGACAACCAGTTGGGATTTGGACACCTGCTTGTACGTGCTTAAAGTTAGGTGAAATAAACTGCATTTTAGGGCTTGATTCTGTTGCCAAAAGGCACATGTCTAGTGCCCTGGAGCACTTGGAATACCAGTGACAGGGCTGGCGAATGTCACAGCTGGTATAACTTGGGGATTCCCTAAGGGTGCCTGAAATATTTGTGTTGGTGCATATGATACAGGACCTTCTGTAGTGGCAGCTGGAGACAAGGAGGGACATTTTGAACATCCATGTCTAAATCTGGGCAATCCTAACCCTTGTATTCAGCAAGTTATGACCAAATATTAGTATTTAATTTAAGATGTTGTGGCTTATACCACAAACATTGTCTTTATTGATCAGCCAATAAAGACTGACTCCTCTGAGTACCAAGGAAGTCAAGAAGGACTTGCAGACAACTACAGTGTAGATGACCACATTTAGTCACTCAAATGAATCCCATCTCAGCAATTTAGACATCAGACTTCCAGATATGAGAAGGAATACTCTTTCCTCAAAAGGCAAGAGCCCAGTACGTAAACCGTGTGGTCAAAAAGAGGAATATGCCAATGAGGGCATAGCTTGTTATTTATTTTTAATTCTCAGTCCCATTTCCTTCAAATGTCAGTTGAATTTCACTGAGTCTCAAATGTGTCTAAGCATCTACGTTCCTATGCAGGCACGTCATTCCCTGTTAGGGTTGTGAGTAAAGAAAACCGACTGTGCAACACGAGATTTGGTGCCTAAATGCTGTTCAATCTAACAGTCTGTGATGAACTGTTCTTTACAGAGGCTGCCCCTTTCCTTGAAAGTATTCATTCGCCTTTCTCTTTGCAGTTTCCTAGTGAAAGACAAAACACATGGATCAAACACAAGATTAATGGAATCCTCTCAGTGGACTTCAATGGTATCTTGATAAGGAATGGATGAAGGATAGATACCGGACACTTCCTGACCAGAGTTTGAGTGAGGGCTTTGGCATGTGACTCTGAATTATTCCTTGCTTAAAGACTGATCTCTTTCAGAAGATAAAAATAAAAGCACTTATAGCACAGTACATTTGTATTTACAGTGGCCTAAAGAAGGCAGAGAGGTGTCATACGCCTATGTCCTGTTACTGTAGGAATTCAGGTACAGGTGGAAAGGAGTCTTACTGCGCATGAGGAGCAAACATCCAGCTTGCAAACCAGAGCAGTCAGGCAGATGTTAATAGGGGGCAGCCAGAGTCTCTGAGAGTGGAGCGCTGCAGCTGTAAACGCCCAAAAGCAGAGGGTCACTGAGTGTGGAAACTGGACACATCTTCTATATTTAAAAGTCAGAGTATTTACACTGTAACAAAGAAATTTGGTGTATTCATTAGCAAGTTTGTGACGCAGTTACCAGAGGGAGACAGAGAGACACTATATGAACATGAGTTATGTGCATATATATATCTATACACACACATATATATTAAATGTGTCCATGTATATATAGATATATTGTGCTCATTTTCTAAATATCTGTTTTTCAGACAACACAAGTAAGCTCCTGATTAGCAAATCTGACAACAGTTCTTCTTCCATATACTTTCTAGAGGCTGCCTCTAACCAGGATTGCATTTTAAATAATAAGCAGTAACTTTCCACTCTACTGGCTAAGCATATTAATTTTTACAGGATCTATTTTAAGCAAGTGGGTATATGTAATTCACACTTTTTTTAATAGTTGAGGATTTTCTCTAAGAAGTGTTATGCAAAGATTGCTCTGTGACAGATCATCTGTGTTTATGGTATAAATTAATGCGAGTGTTGTGTTAGCCATTGTAATTATACACCTTTGAAAGACAAAATTGTGAAAGATGAATTGGGCATATTATATGAACTGGGTTTTAATGCTTGATCCAGTTGTATATTGTTAGAAATCCAAATTTTTACACTTATTTTTTTCAAAAAGAACTTTTTGGAATAGAGGGCAGGGATTTGGGGTGTTGGTAAAAGTTGTGTCTGCTGTTAAAAATAGTTTAAGGTACTCATCTGTAATTGCACAAACCTCATAAATTTTCTACCATTTGAGAAATGATACTGATACTGCTGCTGAGAGAAGAATCTTGATTATGTTGATTAACTTTTCCAAGGCACTGTGGGCCATATGCCATTACACTGAATTGCAATTTACTCTGAGAGTAAGTTCATTGATTTTATTGTGACTGCTCAAAAACTAAAGTAATACGCTGTATATGAGTTGCACTCCACTGTTGGTTGATTATTTAGCTGTTACTGTAATCTAGGAGTATGACTTTTGCTCCAGGCTGGGTATATAGCAGCTTAAAATCACAAATAGTTACTGAACATTTGAAGGAGTTTCTTGCACTTCCAGGATATGATCCAAAAGACAAAAAAAAAATAAAAGAGAAGAAGATTGTGATCTCATTTATCATCATGGGAGTTTTTGCATTTCATATCTTAAGGAAAGTTCCAAGATTCTCTCTGCACTACTTTTTTGGCAAGAATAACCAGATAATAAATCATGCTTTGGGTATCATCATGCTTTTGTTCTCACCGCTGACCAGGTCTGAAGCAGAAGCAACTCTGAGGCCACAATCAATTCTGAAAACCAAAAGGGAAGCTGTCATTTTACTAGTAGCTAGGTGTTTGGCCCAGCAAGCACCTTACAAGCTTAGTGCCAGCAGCACCTACAGGCTGATCCAAAGATGAGCAAGGCAGGTTTTTGCACCAAGTTTCTGTTGACTGGCTGCCCCAGTTTCATTAAAGTCAAGAGAAGAAAAACAGAGTTGAAACTCAGGTAGATTCTCCAAGTATTTTTGCTCTTTTCACACACTAAAACCTGTCGTGGTTTGGCCTCGGACGGCAACAAAGAACCAGGTGGCAGCCGCTCGCACAGATGGGAGCCCCCACCGCCACCGCGGCCGGGAGGGGAAAATGGGAAGAAAAAGGCAACACTCGTGGGTTGAGACAAAGGCAATTTAACAGAACAGCAAAGGGGGCAAGAAACAACAACAACAACACCGACAGAGGAATATACAACCACGAGTACGATACCGTCACTCGCCGACCGGACCCGGGACACCCCCGACCGCTCTGCTCCCCCCGGGGGACCTTCCTGTCCCTCCCCTTCCCCGGCTGGCTCCGGCTGCCCCCTGGGCACGGCTCCCATGGGATGGAATACCTGTATCCCTGCTAGGTCCTGGGGAGAATTAACCCTATCCCCGCCAGACCCAGGACAAACCTGTCTTTCTTTAAAACCTCTCTTCCTTTAAAACCTGTCTTCCTTTCACTCTTCACCAACCAAATCTAAAATGATAATGATTATTTGACCTGTGGTATTTTGTGTTAGAAAAAAAACCCTACATGTGTTTTTAGTCATGTATATTATTTTCTTTGTTTTTACTAAAGTCTTTAGCAGTTGGATTTTTTGGAGTTTAAAAAAATTCTGTTATCCTCTGCAAATATCTTCTTTACATCTATCAGACTGTACCTGTGCCATCTTTAAAGTGTCTGCTGGCAGAAAGGTGTAAACATCTTGCTAAGATATTATTTTGTAAGAATAGCAGTGAAGGTGCTAATTGTTATATTGTAAAAGGAACATATCAAAGTGCCAATGTGATTAACCAGTATAGCCCTTTTCAATGATTTTGTAAGAAAATGCTAGTAAGCTATTTCCATTCTGGATCAAGAACACATTAACAGAGGTCAATAGCTGATCACTCGGGGTGATTTGGTGTTGCTCATTAACTCATGGTCATGAACTGAAAATTTTAAACTATGTGTTTTCCCTGTTCTTGAATAATCACTGCTTCTAATAAGTGAGAATGTTGAACTGTGCTGCCACTGTATACAACTTTGTCTATCTGTGTTTTGATAGCTGCAGCCAGGAATGATGTTGGAAAATGGGGGAAGCAGATACAAACAGGATAATACTGTGATGCACGTTGGAGAAAAAGGAGATGAGCAAGCTGGCAAGCAAGGCCAGATTTGAGGAAGACTGGGACATGAACAGCTTGTGCCTGGGACTATCCAAATATTTTTATTTACCACTGAGAAAAGTTAGCCTGAGAAAAGCCAGTTCGAATTGCAGAGCTGGTATTACTTAAAGTGAACAGTGTGCTGCTGGGAGGCTTTACTTGACTTTTTTTTCCCCCTGAGGCTTTGTAAGATGGCAGAAAACTTACTGAAGACTACAGATACACTTTTCTTGAAAGTCACGGGATATCCTCCTCTCCCTGTATGAAACAGCATGTAAATAGGGATACTAAGATGTCCTTTTTAAATTGGTAATTGTTCCACTCTGTTGTTATGTCTCTATAACAAAAAGCCATTTTGAAGTTGTTCTGTCTTCTGCACTGTATCATGACAATTCCCTAAAGTAAACCAAACCAAACCAAACCAAACCAAACAACCAATGAAATGTGAAAATTAAAATTAGAAATTAAATGTGGCAGGTCATACTGTTACCTGGTAATCTCAGGAAAGAGAGAAGAGGAAAGAAAAACGTACTCTGTCTTGAGAAACCAGCTCACTCCAGGAGCTCCCTGATTCACCTTGAGTTAAAGAGCAGCTTCTGCTCATAACTGACTGCTGCAAAAACATTGTCTGACTTTGGACAACAATCTCCAAGGCTGGGCATGCTTCTGGTAGATATCTAAATAAGAAAGTGAGCTAAAACTGCCCTCAGCTCATCTGACTTCATGTCATCCGTAATGTTTTGAGTCTTTCTCAGTGTATGTACTTTGGTGAACAGTGACCTTGAGATTGTATGTGGGACTGGCATTCACATGGTTGGCCAAAGCTCTAGTGCCACGAACTACAGACAAGTTCAATTTCTACTCTGTGGTTTTTTTACCTTAAATCCTGAGTAAATTTTTTATAAATGTCTTCAAAGAGAGGATGTCACTTTCCTTGCTTTTTTCTTTAACATTATGAATAAATGAGCTTTTATTTCTCCCTTCATCTGCTAGTCTTATTTTGGGATGTTTTATAACTTACAAGGAAATATTGAGTAATGGAATAGAAAGTCATACATAAAGATTATAAAGATCAAATACCTCAGTCTGAGAATAAGAAAAATAAAACACTTTTTTGATTACCGATCAAAAGTTATTTAGGACATTATGATCAAATATGTATATATTTTTTAAATATATTAAATATGTCAGAAACAGCTTACAAAGAAAGAAATATAGACATTTGTATTAAGAAAATATTTTTTTAAATTTGTCTAAAGATTTTTGAGGACTAAGGTTTCAAGAAAAAATTACTTGAAAATAAAAAAGCCAATATATTTATTAAAAACATTCTTTAAAAAGAAAAAATGTTATAATTTTTGTTTAGGAGGTAGGTTATACACAGACGTTCATTTGGGAAGCCAACTCATCAAACTCCAGGACATCTGGGCTGTGATTCATGTGGAAATGAAAGTAAAGGAGGAAAAGAGAAATTCAGGAAAACCGATGCAGAGTAGTCATTGGGTTGCCATATTAGTATGTTTGGTACCTGTATGCTACACCTTCAGGACAGTTATTGTCTGAAAAATAGTAATTAAAATAAATACCCTTGAGAATTCAAGGGTATGGAAAGTGTATTCTATGGGTAGGAATCCGAAGGGATGATAGCACAACAATCCAATCTGGCAAAATACCTTGGCTCTCAATGACAGACTATATTACTGAGGAAAAGAGTAGTCTTGTGGTTACAATTCAGGTCTAGGCAGCAGAAGATATGGGTATGGTGTTCAGGTCTGCAAAACATCAGCAGTATTTTGTGTTGCTTTCCTTTGTGCTTCTAAGACACCCCTCGCTCTGGCGCACCAGCTGTCACTTGCTGATAGTCTGACGCTTTTTTTGCATTATTAGGAGCTAAATACTAAATGCCATGATTCCAGATTTGCTATTGTATCTGTCTCACGGACCTAAACCTCACAGATAATGCAGTCCTCAAATATGAGCTTTTTGAAACCGAGGTCATTTAAGAAAGCCACATTTTAAAGGGATTTTTTTGTTGTTGTTTTATTCCCAGTGAGAGGCTGCTGAAATGAAGCATGTTTGCTTCCAGAGAAATCCTACCAAAGCAAAATTACAGTACTGCTCACTTTTAAATTTCACAGCAAAGTAGCACTTAAGGCTTATTGCAGTGCATTAGATTTAAAACCAATTAAGTACAATGCTAAATCAGTGTAAACCACATTTCTGAATTTATCTACAACATAATGAATAACATCTGCATCTACAAAGAAAAGATTTATACTGAGCAACAAAACAAAATGTGTTGACAATTTGAGCAGTTTTCATTCCCTTATGTCATATGTCTTCATTATTTGGTAAAGCTTTACTATAATCCTTCATTGTCTAGAGCAGTAAAAGGGGAAAACCACCAAAATTGCAACACATTTAGGTGTTCATTTTCTCTTCTTAGCAAAGGTACATCTTATTTACCTCAGGAGCTTTTCTAATTTGAAATCTACTCAGGATTTGACAAGGATCACCTTTCTGCAGGCTTGTTGGAGGATCAAGGATTATCTTTTGACCTCTGATGGACATTTCTAGTACTGCCCTCTCCAGAAAACTGATAAAACTCAGTAAAGCAAACCTGCTCCATTTATCTTCCTAGATGACAACAAGCAGAAATTATGACAAAGGGAGCCAAAAGGCTCCAATGCTCCTTAAGGGACCAAATGCCACTTTCGACAGAGCTGAGCTTCCTTACTAAGTCTGCCTGAAGTTTCATGTGTGACCTTTAACAAATAACTTGCACACTGATCTCAACAGGGTTTGCACAAATCTGTTTTGCAGGGTTGACTCTTAAAACTTGCCTTCTTACAGTTCTCCACTCTTAAAAGAAGGTAGGAATAATAGTCTTTTACTTTCTTGGCTTGTAAAGCTGTTAATTCTTATTACAGACATGTACAGCACTTGAATCAACAGAAAGGGGGCTTTGGTCTAGGTTTCTGAGCCCTGTGATGCAGGAGTAATCGTTTCATGTTTATGGCTATTTTATGAATGTCCTACTGACAACAATACAGACTGTCCTATTTATTGATAACATACATATTATAATGCACAGCAAAACAGCAAAAGCTTCCACTGCTGCTGCCTTTCAGCTCTCTGGCAACAACATACCTCTTTGGGTAAAAGAACAACCTTATTCCCATTTAATTTGCAATGTTTTTTATGATGGAGAGCACAGAAGGAGAGCTGTTTTTAATGGTGATAGTTTCTGTGAGACAGAAACTATTGTCCACAGAGAGGTCACTAGTAAGAAACTATTCATAAGGATACTTCTGTATTTTAAGGATTAGCCTTTAGCATTCATACAGCAGAGCTATGAGTCCCAATCTCAAAGAGGCCTTCGGTTAACAGTGTCCTTATTTATTTTTGAAGTTGGGTCCTGCTCATGTTGTTATGAGCCTGTAATCCTCTCATGCTTCTAGAAAATGCAGTGCTCGCTGATGATAACTGAGCTGCATGAAGATTGACCAAACTTGATGTGAAAATTTATTGTAAAGCTGAAGTCCTTCATCCCTGGTACATGTGGAGTTTCTGTTCTTCAGTACTGGGATGTATCTCAAACTACACAGTAGGAGCTTGTGTTGTCTTGGCATGAAGCAGAAGATGTAATGACAACAGCATGTTCATTTAGCAGCCTATTCCTCCTGGATGGCACTCTGTACCAAAAATGTATGACTGAAAAAAAAAAAGACACATTATTATGGCACATCTGAAACCTGGGAGGGGGTTCTGAATATGCAGGGTCCTAGAGCTGGGGGGGGGAAGGGAGGAAATGAGGGGATGGGAGTGAAGATCAACAAAAAATGAGTGAAAATCAACAAAACTACAAATCCTACCAACTGAAGCAGCGGAAATGGAATTTAAATAATAGTGTGTTATCTACCATGTGATAACGATGCCAGGAATCTTCTGCTCTACTTCCGAATGATGGTATACGGGGCTTTCAGCATAAGTCTACAACACACAGTGCAACACTGGGCAGGGACACCTATGTTTTCTACAAAAAACCCTACTGATAATGTTGGATGTTGCACAGAGGGAACACTCTGGAAGCTGCAGAATGTCCCATGTCACATTGTGCTACACAGATTTAACAGTCTGGTCAGAGTTATCCTTCCTATAACAAACCATTATGGACTAGTAATCAACCAGGCTGAATGAAGAAAGCTGAATCTATACCAGTATACCTCTGGTTCTCACATGTGCCAGGAGCTCACTGCTGCTAAGGAATTTATCCTGCGGATACTCACTGTTGAGTAAAATGAGGCAAGCAAGGTTTCAAAATGCTAACATGTTTGCCTACCTGGGAAGGAACATTCCTCCAGAAATTTAATTTACTGTTTTTGTCTGCTGGATAATATTCTGTCATAAATATTTTGACTGACGTGGCTGAAATGTGAATGTGAATAACTTCGGTCCCAGTCTGTAGACTGGCTTGTGCCAGAGCATCCAAAATATCTGCCCGAGACCACTGCATGTGACAACAGATCTCCAGGAGACCTGTGTCCTTCTGGAGCTGCAGCCAGGGGTCAGAAAAGTTTTTTCATGGCATCTGAAATGGCTATGAATGCCCACATTTTGGCACACGGATTCTGTCTACAGTGTCTTGACTGAGAACCGCCTCCCAAGGAAATGAAGAAAAAGAGGCCAATGAAACTCAGCAAGCTAAACAGTAAAATTTATCAATGAAACTTTGGGGTGGATTTCCTCATGGGACACTGCCATGGGAAGAAAAGCAGTCCACCTTTTGAAGAGACCGTTTTATGTGTTAGCCCTCCCATGCTGGTTTGTGCTTTTGCTGTGAAATCGTGTTTGGAAAGCACCCGACGGGGTTCTAATGGCTTTCATGAAAAGATGTACACTCTGTGCTTATCCCCTGCAAATATGCACTCAGGCCATTGGCCAAAAAAAGCTTTTTTCTTCTGCACCCAAAACGGTCTCCTGTGGCCTATGAACAGGTCTGGCTCTCTCTGCTAATCCGTTCTAAACCTTACTAGGCACATCGTTTCTTTCTTAGGTTTGAATGGAGAGCAGAAATTTACTTTTCTAGTGAGGCTTTTTGTTTTGAATTGCACTGTTTTATACCACTGGGGCTTAAGAAGAGCTTCATTTACCAATATCAGGTAATTGCTACTGCAGCAATTTGCTACTATAGAACTGAGCAGCTGGAAGGTATTGATGTCTTGATAAAAGGTTCTTATTTGTGTTAATTTTCCCTCCCTCCTTTTCATTTTTGGCCAGCCAAACATTGTATCATGTGCCATTGTTAATGGGTATGTTACCTGAAGCTGTTACAAAAGTCTATGCCAAGACCGTCCCAATTAATTGAGGAGTAATGTAGTTTTCATTTTAACTCCAATTATATCCAGGAAGATTAATTGTTAGGGGCAAATCCTTACGTGGGGCCAAAAGGGAGTTATAAATCATTCAGTTAGATGATCAGATAATTTTCAAGCTCCTGTGGGTTTCAGAAAATGGACAAGAATAGCTTAAGCCTGTCTCTTTCACAAAGAACCAGTAGCTTGTGGTAAATTAGAATCTGTCTTTTTCCCCTCTCCAGTGATCTCCCTGGATGTGGGTGAAATGTCCACTAGTGCTAATTTAATTGCAAGTGGAACCCTCTACTGCCTGCAAGTAATTCACATTTTTCAATAGCGGGTAATGGCAATAGTGAAAGTGTCTCCTTGCGATCAGGTCATTTTATTTTTAAGTCAATGACAATGGAACTATTATGTACCAGCTGATGAGAGTTTAATTTGTTTAAGTATAGAAGAGGATTTATTAGCAGTAATATGTTAGTATTACTACAGCCCTCTGCTCATAGCTCTTACATATGCATTAGACAATTTCCCCTAATCTAAGCAAATCTAAACTAATCTAGGTGGATGCATAAGTATGGACTTCATTTTCCTTTCACTGAGACAAGTGTTAATTAGAAGACACTTACTGGATCTAAAGCAGAGTAACTTAGCAGAGAATCAGGTCCCATATCTTTTGTTTAATCTGAATATTGCATGAATATGATCATGATTCTAGGTGTAATTAGGGTCACAGAATATGACTAATTGCTTCTATGAAAGTGAACTGTCCCCCTTAGCAAGGCACGCATCTGTGTCAGCTGCTAAACAGCAGTACTGGAGAGCATCTATGGGTAAGCCTCTCTATATTACTACATAAACGACTCTCATTTCCTCTCACTTAAGTATATATGACTTAGAAAAAGCTCAGGAAAACCTAGAAGAGTGTGGATGGCAGTTGCAGTCCGTCCATGCCAGTCCCCCTCGGCTGCTCCTCCCTCCACACCCCTCTAACCTTCCTGGAGTTTCTTTAATTAAAAAAATGATGAATGAGTGGGGAAATGGAGATCTGGGAGCACAGAAAGCTCTTGAAAATGTTCCCACCCTCTGGATCACCAGAACTAGAGACTTGAAAGGAAGTCCTGGAACAGGTACACAGTTTTAAATAGGTCACAGAGGTACCGAAAAAGATACCAACTTCTTCAGAGGGGAGTGGATCAATGTGTTTTGACAGTTTATACTTCTGGATTTTGTTCGATTGCACTTGTTTAAAATTTGATGGACTTTTCTAGAAAGAAGCCAGAGTTGACACAATATTTTGAATCTCATTGACTGTTTTGTTTTCAGTCCCCTGTTAAGAAAGTCTGAGCAGTCATAATAATGATTAAAGGATATATACACACACATATACATTTATATATTCATATTTAACTAGCCTTACCCAACTGGTACACAAGCATACACTTTTGGTTGTGAACATTTTATCATATGCTTTTCACCTCAGAAGGAAAGTTCATTTCAAGTATTGAAAAAAAGCTCCTATTGGAACTTTTTTTCTTGAAAATGCTCAAGAGACGCTACTAAGAAATCCCTATAGCTGGTTTGTATGTCAATGGTAGGTGACTTCTTTGATGCAGGTTTGGGAGCCACACTCTAATATAATTTACTCTCCATTGAAGTTGCTGGATTTACACCTAGTTACTCTGGCAAAAAAAAAGATCAGAATCTATATCAAAATTCTCTTGGCAATGAATATTTTAGCCTTTTCAAAGATGCTTTTGAAGTTATACTGTTGTGTCTACTCAGTAAATAAAAGAGAAGTTCTTTATTTTGTATTGTCATTCCTCTCTTTCAGATGATAGTCATTTAAAAGAGAGAAACGAGGACAAGTAGCACAATCTTGCCAGGGTGCATTCCTGATATTTTTTTTTTGGTTATACAATGGATTTTGTAGAGCAACATATTCATTCTTATGTAAAAAGAAGCAAATTACTGAGTAGATCTTTTTAGGTATTCAAAATTTTGGAATATTAACAAGGTACATAAAAATCAGACAGTTATTTCTACAGAGGTTCTCAATTTGAAAAGCAAATTGTCTGATGCAGTGTGGTAAGGTTCGAGTTTTCAGTTTTATTTAAAAAGTTCAAGTGAGAAAGTAATGCAGTTTAATGATTTATTTTGAGAGGATAATTTGTTTGCAAATTAAGCAGAGGTAATCCTAAATAAATATAGGCCCCTGCTCCCAATCATCTCAATACACTTAAATGTCTTCCCAGTTATAGATATGCATGAATAACAACATTGGGACCCCAACATGATACTTTTTAATTAAAAGCCAATATTCCATACTCATTTGATAGTCATTTTTTCTTTTGCCTTTTGCCTTTGCCAACGATTTCCTTGTTCAATCACCTAATCGCTAGAGTGCCAAATTTCAAGGAGAGTAAAATTTGCAGTTTTTAGAGATAAAGTTAACAGCAAAATCTGTATTCAAGCACTCAAATAGACTTTTTTGGAAGCTGGGCCTCATATTCACACCTAATACCATCTCCTGAGAAGGTATCTTTTTCCCTGAAATGCTAATACTTATTTCAGTCCTTAAGTAGTGAGTATTTGCGGAATGAATAGGCGGACATGTGACTTCTGTTTTACCGCACAGTTACCAAGAACAGATCTCCCTTCTTTTTAAAAGCAACCAAATGGAAATTATTTTTAAAAGTTAATTTATCTCTTGTCTATAATGAGAAGTTACTGACCAGAGCAAAGCAAGTGCATCGGCAGAAAGGAGAAGTAGTTTAGAGGATTTCAGAGCTTTTCTTTGTCAAGTCACACAATAGAATGAGAGTGCTTTGCATACTGATCCCTCTCTTAAAGCAGATTATCTGGAAGAAAATAATAGTTTTGGTACACCAAAGAATAATTCTGTTCCCTAAGTGATGGTGGTAGTTGGCAGCTCTTGGAACAACCTGAGTCCATGATTCCTGAGTCAATTCATTTTCTTTTCAATTTCAGCTTTCAAGTTGAATTTCATTTCCTTTTGTTATGTTGACGCTCCAACCTAGATCATAATTTCTCAAACTTTTTTTTTTAGTTTTCTTTTATTCCCAATTCGAAAAAGCACCTAACCACCCAAAAATATATTTATCTTTGGCTTATCAGTTATAGAACTAAAAGTGTGTGGACCATTTTGTGCAGCGTTCATTCACAGCGATGTTATTCAAAACATTTTTTAGCCATCAAAAACGAAAAGTGTCTGAGCTGCTACAGCTTGATGATTTTTTTTCTTTCTATGGGTACAAATATGTTCATATTTATATATGGACCACCTTCTGCTCTCAGTGCTCCATGAGTAACACAATAACAAAAATGGAGTAGATGGTAACTCTTGAGACCTCCTCTTAACGACTATTGCTCTGAATGATTGCAATGAAATATGTTGCATAAAGCTTCACTTTTGTTTTCAAATGTCTATTGTATTCTAAAGAACACTGAAACAGGTATACATAAACCAGGTCAAGGGTTTTGTTCAGATCCTTTGAATGTCTCAATTTACATGATTGATAGATGTAATTCTGAATTCTTATTTTGTGTGTGCTGTATTGTGTCAGTTGGACAGTATTAGCTTAATCCTATCTCCACCACTTTTCTTTTTTTTTCTGGGCTCTTTCAGGGTCAGTCATGGGTCAAGGTTGGTTATTGTTCCAAGAATGAGTTGCAAATCAGCACAAATGGGAGAAATTTTATTACTTCCTCCTAGTGAACTGCAGCAAAGGGATCCCAGTGTGACAAGGTACATAGAGGTAGAATAAAAAATTTAGAGTTCCCTGTTTGGGACAGCACTCTTTGGATTGATTTATATATTCATAATCCTCTTTGGAGCTGGATGAAGTGTGGCATATGTCTAATAGAGGAAGATAGAACATAAAAGCTTTCTAAAGGGATTAAAATGATACATTAAAATGCTAGGAATTGCCATAAGCCTACCTTGTATTTGCAAGCATTATAATTTCACACACAAGTCCATACTTCCATGCAAGTGAAGTGAGTCAGCCCTGATCCTGCTTAGGAAGTTCTGGTATGTGTTTAGGACATCATCCTTCTGAGTCATGACAGAACAGAAATGGTTCACAAGCAATATTACGTGAACCAATGGGAAAGCTCAGATTTTCAAAAGCAAAGACCCACAGTATGAATATTCTTGGCTGATAAAAAGAAGCCTTTTGAGTATTTCATTACTTTTAACATGTGTTCTCTCAAAGTTGTAATGTTTGAATCATTTGACTGTGGCAAGATGTACATCAAGATGAGAGTTAAATATGGGAAGGATACTTCATTTTCTTTTGAAAATACACTGCTTAGATCTTTCTTCCTGGGCAGCTTTAAATGGTTCAATAATGATGTTTACATAATTTTCTTTGAAAAATGAATGAATGAACAGAGCAGACTTTTTTTTTTTTTT
>KZ506253.1:24585-34872 GCA_002844005.1 Limosa lapponica baueri
ATGTATTTAATTTCTAGTTCGAATTCTGCAGATTTCAATTTACCTATCTCTGCTAAATTGAACAACTTCTTGATATCAGATAGTACTCTGTTTTCCTAAATGTGTGCTTTTCCTCCCCCATAGTAAAGTTATTTGCATCTATAACTCAGTTTGCTCGCAACTGGGTTTTAGTTCCATGAAAAACAGATAAAAGGGAAAGCTATGCAAGTTGCCAGTGAAATGAAGTACTATATTTGTAATCTTTTTTTCCCCCAGATGTGCAAGCATAACTAAATAAATATTCAGTGGAAAGAATACACACACCCAACTGGGGTTCTGGAAATAACCTGTCAGTATCTCTAATCGCAATGCATACACAGAAGCATCACGCTGTGCGCTCTGCACAGGAGACAGAAGGCTGCATTTAAAAGCAAGAAGATAACCATGTAAGATCAAAAGAGAAATGTGGAGCGGTTCTTGCTGGCTCCTCTGAGGATATCCTCTTCCTCTTTTACAGGCAACTAATTGCTAAGTCAACTCCAGTTGTTTTTAATGAGAATTATAATGATTCTACCAATTTTAATGCTGACAAAATAAAACACAAGGTCTATATCAAGTCCCTGGATATAGACAAACACAGAGATAATCCACTCTTTACCGGTCAGAGGTAATTCTGCAAGGAAGTATGAGCCATCTTAGAGCCATTTCGATGCTCAAAGAGGGACATGCGGCACCCCCTTTCCTGAGATAATCCATAGATGACCATCTAGCAATGCCGTTGGGATGGATGAAGGACCCTGAAGCACATTCCACTGAGTTGCAAAGTCTCCTCACGGAGTCAAGCGAGGTCTGCAACTCAAAACCTGAATTGCATCCAGATGCTACACCACCTAAATTTAAAGAGTTACATATTTGCAGTAACATCTAGTTTGGGAATCACAGGCTTTCCTAATTTCATATCCAAGCTTAAATGGGTAAGTGCAAAATATTTAACTGTGTTAAAAGTGAAAGCCCTCCTCAGTATCCCATGAATTGCCCTTGACCAAGGACTGCAAGCGGGAAAAGATCCACCAACCGTGTTAGCATCCTCAAAGTTTTAAGTGAGACATCTGAGCCAGGAATTGATTTTCTTTCCTCCAGAAAGCTGCACACGTCACTCTGCATGCTGTCACTGTCCCCAGGATGAAAGGGGAAAAAGAAGTTTAGTGCCATAAAACAGCGTATGTAGAGAAGTGATAAAACGTTACAATCTTTAAGTTTCATTACCTGAAGCAAAGAGATGAAATTAATTTTTCCTTTATGTGAAATTTGATTTAAAGAATTTTAGATTTAACACATAAAAAGAGCGTTCAGTTCCCTTACGCGTAGCTTTCACCTGCCATGCTTTTCTCAAAGCCAAGGAGAACACCTCGAAGAAAACCCCACTTACACTAGCATTTAATCCCACTTGCTCTAGCTGTACAACAGCAGATCTTTTCAACTGTGTACTCCAAAATTACACGAAGAGGGGAGGAAAGAGTCACTGGAGCATTTCAAGTTACACCTCTAACATAACAAAAGAAACATAGCAAGTATAGGAAGTGGTTTGGCACAGTGACACGACCAGCATTTGGAAAGCTGAAGTTCTCTATATTAAACAGCATCTCTGACCCAGGGGGCCAACAGCCCAGGAGGGACGCTGGGACAGTGGTTGACACTCACCCACCCCACCCTACCTTGATAGCACACCATGGGATTTAGTCATCGAATTAAAAACCAGGCAATTTAACCTGTAACTGAGAAAGGTCATCTTTTATTATTTTTTTTATAACATTTAATATCTTCTATTTCCTCAAGGCTGTGGAAAAGTCACACCAAGTCACATGAAAAGGGAATACTACGTCTTACTGACTGGTGCTAATTATGGAAGGATGGAGGACCTTAAGTCCCTCCGTTTCCCTTGTTCCCAGCTCCCTGTAAAGTCTACACCCTTTGCGCTTTTTTCTTTTTAAAACCACTTTCCTTCCTCTTTTCCCACCTCCTCCTCTTTTTCTAATTGTTCCCCTTGAAACTATACTGAAAATCTTGGATCAGCTAATAATTTAGTCATGCTTAGTAAGAAATTATTTATATGGCCTACATTTCTCACCGAATATCATTTTCCCTTTGATGGCCACTTTTCAATTCAGCACTTGAAATTAATCCTCTATTTCCCACAAAAGTATATCGCACTAGAAGCCAACCCAAAGTTGTTAGGAACAAAGCCAAACCTCCTGCAATTAACCAGCATATTCCTATGGTCTTCAGGAGGTTTGGAATGAAGTTCCCTACTCCACCTTTTCCAGAAACTATTGAAAACAGTCAATGATGATTAACTAACTACTTACAGGGGATCTACAGGAAAGACGGGGAGAGACTCTTTATCAGGGACCATAGCAATAGGACAAGGGGTCATGGTTTTAAATTGGAAGAGGGGAGATTTAGACTAGATATAAGGAAGAAATTCTTTACTGTGAGGGTGGTGAGACACTGGAACAGGTTACCCAGAGAAGCTGTGGATGCCCCATCCCTGGGAGTGTTCAAGACCAGGCTGGATGGGGCTTTGAGCAACCTGGTCCAGTGGGAGGTGTCCCCACCCATGGCAGGGGGGTTGGAACTCGATGATTTTTAAGGTCCCTTCCAAACCAAAGCATAGTACGATTCTATGATCGAAGAAGAAAAGTACAGAAACAAAACATGAGGTAAGACCGAAGTGGAAGTGTGGGAATGGAACATCCAGGAGGAATTCAATCTGCTGTGAACGAGGGTGAAGGTCCGCCAACTGCTCAGCTTTTAACGTGGCAGATCACTCATTATCATCCTGTTGTGCAGAACTATTAAGGCCATTCTGTTAAATAATAATAAACCCCCAACACCAACACATGTAGTAGAAGACAATAAGGTGAGAGTTCAATGCCACTTTTCATCCTCTGCAAGTACTCTAAGATGACAGACCTCTATCCCGTTGTCCATTTACACTCCTACAATTTCAGTCTTTTTGCAATCGCTGGCAAATGCCTCCAAAGGTATTAGCAGTATCAATGAACAAGTAGGTGAATGACTTTCAGATTAACTCCCCTGGCTCTAATGCATGTATATTACACAAACCTGTAATAAACTATTTCCTAATTTCTGAGGGGTCAAAGCAGTCTACTCCAATTGTGTTTCAACCCCCAGTTTATCTTTTAGTGGCTTCCTAAAAAATTTAGAGAAAATCCAAGACCTGCTGTTCCATCCAAGCAGAAGTGCACTTTAACAGGCTGAATTCACTCTAATGTTTTTAAAGGTATTTTTATACCTGAATGGAAACTTTCATTTATAGAAATCAAACCCCATGTACCTCCACCCATTCAGAAAGCGTGGGGGGAATTTCCAGAAACACGTAAGAGTGTGACCTGATTTACCAGATTTACCGCACAGTGCAGTTTATCCCAAAGTCTTGCTCCCCTTTACCAACCACCAAGTCGGGCACTTGCTGGACAATTTCCTGCCCAGTCTGTGATTCTCTCCCCCTTTCCCGTGGTAATGAGAGGAATCTGATGTATGCCCATGCTTCAACTCAGCAGGGTGTTGACAAATAAGTACAGCTAGACCCTGGAGCGGGAAAGTACTCCCAGTCTTCTTAATCCAGGCATAGCTTCAGTGATTTAAGAGTCACAAATCCTGCTGACTCACAATTGCAGAAATTCCAACAGAGTATCTCCATGCCAGAAAAAAAAAAAGAACAAAAAAAAAAAAAACCACCAAACCCCAAACATTTACACTCTTCTCACTGAAAGAAGAAATTGTAAAGCAATACTGATGTGAAATAGAATGCAAGATACCTGGGAAAGTACGTAAGACTATGAAATGAGGTGTGCTTAAAAATGACTTTAAAATTACCCAAAGACAGATATTTTAATCTGACCTGACTATGCCTTATGGCTTTAGAGACATATTACCCACTTCAGCACAACACTTCATTCCTGTAATCCTGCCACACTGCAAACTGAACAGTCAGAACAGATGTGCCGGCTCAGCATATTTTGAATATGTCCCTGGAGCACCTTCTAGGCCAGAGACTGCAAACGGCTGGCATACGTCCACGTCATCTACAGAAGGTCTGTATATCCTGAAGTCCTAGTTTCCTTCAAGTGGGATTCAGCCTTCCTCAGTACCCTACTGCTCCTCTGAAGGAACTCCAGGCAGTAGAAAGCCCTAATTTTCCACAGGACTGCACCTTCTAGCTTATCAACAGCAAGTACCTTTAGACCATCAGATCCACGGTGGCCACACAAAGAGAAGACACCACTGACATTTAGCCACCCTTGAGACAGACATTCTGCAAACAGCAGAAGATATACTCTTAAGCTTTTCATACACAACTTGCGAAGGAAAGATTACAGCATATTATTTCATATCTATTCGGTATCTGGGTAATCATCTTTACGTAGAGTTGGCTAAATTTATGAGTGGCATCCTGTTTACGAAGCAGTCCTGTCCACTCCCTAATGCTGCTGATGCCTGTTTTCTTGTGGATATCCACCTAAAATACATTTCACTACCCGTTCCAAGAGTTTTTTGTACAAAACAAGGTCTGAGCTCACGTATATACTGTGTCAAGCACCTAACACTTCTTGAAAACAATTACCTCATCCTCCAGAAACCACTATCATTAAGATGACACCTTGAACCTTTGCGGCTTAAAAAAAACAAACCCAAAACAAAACAAAACCTCTACAAAAACAAAACGCAACCAACTCCAGTATCAGAAGTCTGAGATGAGTAACCCACTTAGTAACGCATGGGAGTCCAAAACAGCTCCCGGGTACATTTCCTCGTTCTCAGGCAGGGTGTCAGCCCAGGTGCCCAGTGGCCACTCTTCTACAGCATCAACGTGGCGAGCTCCCACCCTGCTCTCAACTTATAGGAAGGAGAGAAAAGCCCTGCTGCGAGACAGGATTTAAAGCCCCCCTCTTCCAGCTTTACTGGTGGAGGCAGGGAACCACTGCTGCAGTGGCTTGTCCCACCAAGCACAGAGGACAAGTCACCTCTTAGGGACACAACCCTAGGCGGCCTCCCATCTCAGGAGGCACTGCCTGCTCCCACACAAGGTACGGAACCGGGGAATTCCTCTCTGACTCTTCCCGGCCACTACCAATTGCCAGAGGCCCTGGGCAGGTAGATGGTAACATCAATCAGCAGTTCAAGTACAAGCAATCATGACAGCTATAAACAAAAATATTCGTAAGTGAATGTTTGAGTCACAGGGTAGCGCTGGTGCAACTGAGATAGGATCCTGCCTTGAATTAGTTTGCCCAAACCTGTTTTTCAGCCCCATTTCTGAAGAACTCAGCATTTTAAAACAAGCTGTTGATAAACTGGTAGAAAAGAACCATTGAACCGATTCAGAGATTGAGGGAATTTACTTATACTGATAGTCTGAAAAATGTAGAAGTACTTGAAAGGATCCTTGAAATCCCTGGAAGGACTGAGACGTGATTTAACTTGAGTGGAAAATTAGCTTTAAATAGAGAAAATACTAGGTTTCAGGGGCTGTCATATTTTTATTCGAGTGCATCTATTTAATATTTGCCTAATGATGAATTAAAGTCTGCCTTTCAAAAACAGTAAGAAGGACTAGCTCATAAATATAGTGTGGTTTTTATCCCTTGATATTATCAGGTAGAGACTGGATGACCTTCACTGAGGTATCCTTTAAACAAACTGCAGTTACTGAAGTTGAGATAGGGATGGCCTAAATATAATAGCGTAAGACACAGAAGTTTTTGTCCCTGCCTTCAGTACTGTTCATGTATTTTAACCAACTACAGCCCACCTTAACCATCCCAAGGGTTGGCAGGTGCACCCAGCACTCTCTTCTTCCAGCTGATGCCATAAACAGAGGCTGAAGCATCTTCAGACTTTTTGTATCTGCATTTCCAGCCAAGTTTCAAAAAGAAATACGGAGGATGTCACAACACCGTTCGTTCAGTGCAAATATGGAAAAGTGCCGATACAGACCAATCTCAAGCAGACACAGCCACCTACCTGCAGTCCGCACTACAAGACAAGCAGGATCTCCTGCACACCCACTTACATATGTATTAATGGTAAAAGTATACTTCAACCATTTATACTCCATTTCCATACTGCCTAGTTCTAAAGAGCTCCCCAGTAGCACAAAGACATCAGGGATCACTTTTCCAAAGCACCTTGGCAGAGCTCCAGAGCCTAAACTCTAGATCTTGGACTTCATTCTGGCAGCCAAACTTTGAAAGTATAAAGTATTTAATTTTGTTAAGAGTAAGAGCCCTTCTCAGGATGCTGTACACTGTCCTTCAGCAAGGGCTGCAAGTGGGAAAAAGATCCTCCAATTATGTCAGTATCCTATAAGTTCTAAATAAGAAGCCTGACCTGGGAATTGCTCCTCTTTCCTCCAGAAAGCTGCGAACAACTGTACTCTCTCTCATATGAGATTCTGTGTTTAACCTGGAGAAAGCCAAATACTTCTTTGCATTTGGCCCACGCATTCAGTGGGGTCAATTTTGGAAAGAAAATATAACTATATGCAACATCAGCCAAGAACAGCTGCAAGAGAGGTTAAAGTTTCTCCTTCATTTGCAATTTATGGTGACGTGACAGCCAGCCAGCCTTAATTCACAGAAAAACAACTAGAGCAAAACCAGCGTCTCTGCAAGAGAAACTGGAAGAAACAACAGCAAATGAGAAGTAAACAGGAAACAGCTTGCTGAATAAGAATACAGGAGAAATCATCCAAATTTTCTAACGCTAACAGATGCAGATTTTGGGTTATGGCTAGAGGTGCTACTATGCTGCTATATGTATCAGTAAAAATCAGTTATAGCAAAACCTCTTAATAATGCAGAAAGGTCAGAGAAAAATCACACGTCTATTCCATCACACTTTTTTCATTATACATTTTATGGAATAGATTGGTTCATTGTAGGAAACAATCTTCTCAGTATTACCTTTCTCATTCAGTAATATATAATGCCACAGGTCATTGCTGTATACACACAGTGCTCAAGCATAACGTACCTGTTGTCATCATATTTCAATTGCTAATATAGAAGACCTGTATTACGCTGGTTCCTTATGCATTCAGATGAATGAATTTAGTTAAATTTTTAACGTTCATTTGAAAGTTCAAGCATGTTTTCAGAAACTGTTTATTGCTGAAGAAATTAAAACAAGAGTTTTTTAAAAAAGTTTTCCAATGTATAAGTTTATAATCTTTAAAGAGGCACTATTCACAGAGAAAAACCTATCTCCACAGGCAATACCAGTGACAAGAATATAAAATGAAATGTATTAACTGGTATTTGTCAAGATGTACATGATGAGAGCAAAGTTTTAGATATTAAGGGTGTGGCATAAAAGCACCAGTTCAGAGATCAGAAGTTATGAAAAACACATTCTGTGCTCCCTCCCACAGAAGGGTATTAGCCTTCTTTACACAGAACAACAACTCTGCAACATGAAGAGTCAGGGCATTTTCCCCCCCACTGTCATATATTTTTAACTCACTAATATAATTCTTCCCATTCATTGAGTTACTTGGTATTTCTTCTAAACACTAGAGAGGAAAGATCAAAAAAATGCTTTGCATATTTCACTGTTTATGTGGAAAAGGAAGTTAATAATGTAACTTGCAGCCGACTAAGCTGAATTTCAATGCCTCTCCAAACATTTAACAAGACTGATTAACTAAACTTTTCTTTAAACAACTGATAAGAGAGAAGATAGTATATACTATCTATGAAAAATATTTGAATTAATATGAACTTGCTTGATAGTAAGTTTCAAATCATGTTAAAAATCTCATTTTTTTGTTTAGCATTACATCATTTAAGATCTGAAATAACTGGAATAACTTTATTTGAAAAGAGAAAAGTACTGCAATGGCAAACATTTTATAATATGGATTATTTTAATTACTGCTGTAAAGATATTTCAAGAGATGTAGATTGTCAGTGAATAAGTAAACCTCCCTGTGTGACACAGTACTCTCAATCAGTATGACAACTCCTAGCTTGAAATAATTTGAAATAATTTTAACAAGTACCAATCCCCTTGGTTTAGGAGAAGCACTTTTAAGTACTTGCTCCAAGAAAATAGTTTAAGAAACCATTAAAAAAATAAGAAAAGAGGGAGACAAGTAAATCAGGCACCTAAAAATTAAAACCTTTATAAATACCTCTTTAGATGCTGTTCCAGATCCAAGAATAGCACTTTCATGGTTATTTGGTCAGAGCCTTGTTTCTGGAGAAGTGTCACTTTCATTGATATATCTATTTAGTACCTGCCGATTAGTTTCCCCCAGATGGAGGGTCGGAAGAAATACCTCTCGGTCCTTGGCAGCCGTGAGATTAGCATTAGCATTCCACTATTAACCACGGGTCCTGAACTCCGCAGCACTTTCAAGAATCTCAAAGCCTCGCCCGTTAAAGATTATCCACTCACTTCTATTCAAAGTTTGCAGAGTTTAATAGTGGTTGGTCACGATCAACAAAAACAAGAAAGGGGAATGGTGACGACACTACAGAACCTGAGATCACATGGTGTTCTGTTACATAAAGCATCAAGAAAGATTAAAGTCTTCACGATTAGGTTTTCAAATGCATCTTCTTTCAGCAGTGCCAAATTCGCCAACACTCAAGCTGATTCAGCCTGCTCCCACTTTTTGTAAAGCACATGTTAATTGCTACAGGTAGCTAATTCTGCTTAGAGAAAGGCAGCTGAGTTACACTGTTTCTCAAATCCAAGCTCTAGTGCTTAATGGCAACTGTAATTAGACACAGAACTGACAGTACCCAGTTTGCTAAAAA
This sequence comes from Limosa lapponica baueri, assembly GCA_002844005.1. Lineage (NCBI taxonomy): Eukaryota > Metazoa > Chordata > Aves > Charadriiformes > Scolopacidae > Limosa > Limosa lapponica. The sequence goes on from KZ506253.1 coordinate 33,414, forward strand.
AATATTTTACACAGAAAAATGCTATCCCTGACTGCTATTATAGCAAGAACCAGTGACAAGAGTTACAGCCATGCATCTGCTTAGACTCCTCTGCATATAAATAAAATAAGATAAAAAACTCATCATGTATCAATCCAAAATTCAATCAAATATTGCAAATTCTTCCTCCTAAGAAACACAGATCAGCGTAAGGAATTTTTGGTGCATTGTAGTACATCTACACCACGTAACTGCAAGCCTAACACTGCTTCAATGTAAACATACTCCTTTCTCTATCAGGGTGAACAGCTTTCAGCGTGAACAAAAGTTGATGGCTCACAGTACATTGTAGAGAACTGAACAAGATTTACCTTCCTAGTCCACACATGAGCTGGAGAGCCAGAGATAACCCCTCATCCTGCAAATAGCTGGCTACTGGCACCACGTGTGCAGCAACCCCCAGCACACAAGAGAGCACGGGCACTGATACTACACTTTTCCGTGTAAGTCAGACCAAGACCACAAAAATGCAGAGACAAAACCAGAAATCAAACCCAGCCAATGTTACTTGGGCTTACCACTGACTGCTAAAGGGATGTCAGATGTGCCTCCTCAGGTAGATTTGCACTGTAGGATTATATAGGAAAGAAAAAAAGCAGAAGGACCAAACAAGTTGCCTCAGAGCACGGCCATCTACCATTTAGTTGTACCTTGTCAAGGCACTGAAGAAGTGGCTGATAGCAAGATAAGCAGGTATTACATGATAAAAGAGAAAAGTCTAGCTTAGGGGAGGGAGAGGTAAAGGCAATCCTACTCAATAGAACCAACAAGTTTACCATCACACAAAGGGAGTATTTTGGTTAGGAGGTAGAAATGAAGCAAACAAAGAGAAATAACACAGTAATATTTCTTTTCCTGGGGATGAGGTTGGATTAGTCCCCCATTCCCAGAGCCAAGAGGGATTTCAGATAATTCAAACTGGGCACCAGAGCTACTAACTGTGAAGCAGTGCAGAATATTTCTAAAAGGTCACCCCAGAGCCCGGTGCATCTGGCTTGTAAGGACAGAGCATCACGTTCATTTTAAAACACACCAGGGAGACTGAAGCAGACAAGTTACACTTTACAATAAATGTTTCTCTCATTACATGAAGTCCATCTCCCTCAGCACAGCATGGAAAAGGGTAACAGTCATGGCTCATTTGAGCATTCTCCTCTCACTCCCACTAAAAAGCCATGGAGGTGGGACCACTCAGAAGGCAGTGAAGCTGTATTGCAGGATCTTGGTCCTTGGAGAAGCAGCAGACAGGTATAATGGCCCTATGAAAGGGACACTTACTCTGAAAGCAGAGCTACTCTTGAAAGCTTCAAGTGAAGACTAACGTGGTACAATTGCATATAAAAAGAAAAGGGGGGGGGAATGATTTGGAGAAGGAAGTGGACTTTCAACAGGCTTTCAAGGAACAGTAAGCTAGGAACAA
>KZ506253.1:55278-70462 GCA_002844005.1 Limosa lapponica baueri
TTTTTTTTTTCCCCAAAGATTCATATAACCCTATGGACTAGTTTATTGATAATATACACACACCCACTAATAATTGCACTAGAACACAAGTCATTTTGCCTATCAAGTCTGAAAGTCTGTTTTGTCTACAGGCTCCTTGGAAACTTGGTTTGCATAACACATTCTTTCCAAGACTCCTCTGCTGAAATTAATATATGGGTTTTTTTTCTTTTATTAAAGATGAGACAGTTCTCTTCTAGTTTCAAAAACTCAATCTAAATTTTTTTATCTGAAGTTCAGCAGAGGACCCTCCTTTCTATCTTCATGAAGCAGACAAACACACCTTTCCACCCTACAGATTTTTAACTGAAACTAGCTCTTTCCATATTCAGTAACCCCCTCAGCTTTTATATATTGCATTGACTTATTTATTCCACATTGCGCATTAAGATATCAGAGACCTTTAGCTCTCTTTTCTAGTGTGTTACATCAGTCTTCAGCTACTAGGCTGCATACCGTTCCTCAAATAGCACAAGCCATTCAGTTTTTTTAGCAGTACACACACATGAAGCAAACCATTCCCCATTTTTCCCCTACATCAGTTGCTTTAAAATAGATGAGACCTTAGAATGATGCTGAGTGTCTAACGTGAGCTTCTCCAGAGGCCTGACCATATTTTAAAAATAAATTAAAAAAAAAAAAAGTGACAAGTGTATCTCTACTGGGTACAAGAATATGGCCGAATACAATCGCATCCTATGTACACAATGCCCGTGACATTTTGAAACAGCCTTGCAGCAAAATATCTGAGGCTCCATAAAGCACGACAGCATCAAACATTTACTCACATGCTTACTGCAAGCAGCTTTCCACTTTTTCTGGAATTTTTTTTGTTTTACTTTGTTTTTCTGGTGATTACTTCCTCCACTCAAATAGGTGGCTGGGGGAATTTACCAAAGCAAAGTGTTTTTTAAAACCTGTCAACTTACATAAGATTAGACAATATTACTAAACAACAGTTTAAATATCTAGAAGGTTTTATGAATGATGGCTTTTGTTCAGATTAAGTTTTTTACGTCATTAAGGAGAAACATATTATAGGTTTAATAAGATTTGCAACCTCCAGTAAATCAAAATAAAGGTGTCTCCAGTTCCTGGCATAGTCCTCTAATTACATGCTGCTTGTCTGGATTTTTCTTTAGAGGACGCATTCAGGGAGAAGGTTTCAAGGTCAGATTTAGGATCCTGCATTTTGCCTAAGAATTCTAAAAAAATGACGTGCAACAATAATAAAGGACAACATGCTACTAAAAAAGATTGCATTGACAGTCTGAAAAACGACTTAAAAGTAGTCTAGCAGGGGAACAATGCTGTCAAACACAATATGCCTACTTAGAGATGTATTTTAAACCAAACTATCTTCCAAATGATATCTATTCACTGTTAGTGATAAGTGGTGTAATTTCAGACCTTGGACTTTCTGCAAGCCACAGCATCTGTAAACCTTTACATTAAAATCATTTTCCATTATACTACTAAGTTTCTTATGCTTTTCACCAGCGCAGTACATTTGAAAGCCGGAGTCAGTACCTCCTGAAATAAATGATCTCAGATGTTCATTTTGAGCTTTGGTAAGGATAGAGTTTTCAAGGAGCCTCAGCATCTCTTCTCAGACTCACATCCCTTTATCAGTAGCTGCCGAATCCATCAGCCCAGAAGTGGGTGACGCAGCCCCAGTTCCCTGCCCCAGGGTCCAGCCTGAGGCCGAGCACACGTTCCCCATAGGGACACACACAGACACATGTGCACAGCACATAGGTACATGGCTGGCCACACAGGTCAACGCAAACTCAGCACTTCAGTAAACACAAGCAGCACTGACAGCCTCCTCCTGCTCCTCTCTGATCATGGTGAAAGTCCATCAGGAGAATATGTACGTATGTGCACACACACAGAGAATATGGATACCCCTGTAACTGGCCTTGGGCTCGCTCTCAGTCTCCCTTAGTAGCTGTCCCCAGACCTTTGGTCTCCCCAGCACATGGCACACAAGCCCCCTCATAAACACACTGACACACTCCCTACGGATCCCTCTAGGATCTGGCCTTGGACTCTCGGCCAAGCCAGCAGCTGGCCCCCAGCACCTCTTGCCTCTCTGGTTACCTCATGCACAGACAAACAGGGGTCTCACCAGACCCCACAGTCTCGTCAGCAGTTGGCCTGGACACCCAGGTCCTCCAGTGGCCAGGTCCTCCAGCTGTCTCATGCAGATGCACGCATGTTTTGCCCGGACTTCAGACCCACTCAAGTTTCTTCTCCTACTTCCTGGCTAGTCCTGCTTCATAGTCCCTAGGATCACACACCGACGGACGCATGCACCCTCACTCGCCTCAGCCACATGGACCCATCACCCATGGTGTGACTCCAGCTGCTGGCACCCAGTCCCCTATAGGCAGCCCCTTACCCAACAGAGTTTAGCGAGGAGACGGGACAGACTGCACTGACCAGGGCAGGGCAGGGCATGGCCAGACAAAGATACTATCCAGCCACCTGCTTACACACAACCAGACCATTTTATCCCTTTGCCACTTTATTTTACCCATGGTTGTTCCTTTCCCCAAAATCACCCTGATCCCTTCTTTCCCCAGCCTTGGTCCCACCCTTAAGCATCTCATGCCGAGTTGTATACAAGCCCAAAACGTTCTTCCCTGAGTCCCACAGCAAGTCGCATGGTGACCCTATCCCCCCTTCCCAATCTTCAAGCTGAGTCCACAGAGCCTCTCTGTTTACTCATCAAGTGTCTGTCACCCAGGTCCTCAGGGCTGACGATCTCCAGTGACAGCCCTGCCAGGAGCCAGGTCAGAGGGCTCGTTTCTGACGAGGTTACGGGGTTCCCCTGCTGGCCACTTGCCTCAGGGCTTCTCTGTGCACAGACAACAAGCTTTTTAATCACATAACCTATCACCCTTAATATTTCCAGATGGAACATCCAAAGCCATTCCAAGAGTATTTATCACAGCCATGAAAATAACATTTCAAAGTTCAAAGCTAATGTGTTTGGAAAATCATCGTGTTCACCACTTGTTTTAAGTTGTGGGGTTTTAGATTAAAAAACACAAGCACATCATTTATCAGATTTAACTTACTCAAGCTGTTGCTCTTAAGTGTCAGGTGCTTGCTCATGTGTAATCCTAATAAACGTTTTCCAACAGTTATCAGGACACTTAAGCAATACAAAAAGCACCACATACCTTGTTGACCATATCATATTATATTTGCTTTATAAACACTCATGACTGTTAATGTTATTGCTAAGCAACTGGACTATCTACCATACAGTATTTGCATAGCACTGTCTATCAGCAAACAAATGATTCTGAACTCTTTCAGTTCACAATTCAGAATTACACACATAAATAACACTGAATAGATTTTTTTTTTTAAACTTTTGATAAACTATCCAAATCATCAGATGACAAAAAACTCATTCATCACTAGCATTTAAAAGGTTGGAACTGCAAAGAGATTAAAAAGTATGGGAGGTTTGGTTGTACGGGAGATGACAGGAAAGCTGAAGCTTTAATTATATAGCAGCTCTGCAAGCTAGAGGAAGCAAAACTAAAGACATTATCTGGAATTTGCCATGTAGCATTTTATGCCTAGAAAGTGAGGGAACCCAGCTCTCCTTACTAGCTGTTACAGCAGCTGCAAAGATGCAAATCTGTTCATGCACAGAAGAAAAAGGAAGGGGAACAGACAAAGAGGAACCAAGGCTGTGTTTCTTATGTTACAACTGAAAAGCTGCTCTCTTCCATCACCTCCCACGCATTACCTTTGCCAGTAACCCTAATTCTGTCCCTTCTCTGCCAATACACAGTGCGATAGCTCTCTCAGATCCCTCTTCATTTCCATTTTCTCTGAAAAGTAGAATTTTATTTTTATTTGAATTAAAACCTCAGTATTTACAAATTATTTGATCCCAATTATGTAATTTACAATATGGCAAAACAGCCACTACTACTGAATTATACTCTTAACACCCCCTCCCAGAGTTTCACTGATGTGAAATGGTGCATTCCCTTGCGCAAGAAATCATACAAAAATTCATATTCCGAGAGCAATGAGCTTAGGTCAGACAAGCTGAGTGAGGGCACATGGCTGGGCAACCCCACTAAGGGCAAGCAAACCAGGTTCCTGCAGGGTTTAATACAGGGAGCAACAACTGAATTTCAGTGAGGGGCTCTGAACATCTGGACCTGACAAGTCGTGCTCTCATCGCTGCAGTGATGAACTGAAACCCTGTCAGTCACAGGTATGGAAAGGTCAAATATACAGTCACAGTCAGCGTAGCTTTTTAAAATGCCTCACTCTTCCATGCAGAAGTATCATCTCTGCTGACTGGTGTAAGCAGCCATACACCGGCAGAAGAGCAGCAGGAGGAGCTCACATATTCCTGTTACTGTCAGGTCAAAACAGTGGATTATTTTAGAACTACTCCACAAGAGACACATTTAAAATAGACAGATGAATGATGTGAATTTGGAGTGGTGGGTGAGACTACAAAAATTCTGATTACCAAGCGTCTGGAATTGAATGCTCTACTAGCTAGAGATTAATCCAAATATTAGTTAGGCAGGTTTTCTAAGCATGGAGCTTCAGAAAATCTATGGCTGCCCACACAACCATATGTTTGGGCTATACCAGACATTGCCAACATAAATTGCTTTATTTTTTGGTTTGATCCTTCCCTCATCAATTTCTCACCTGTACTATTATCGGGGAAGCTGTGGAATCACTGTTAGCAGCCTATAGCTCAACATGGACATTAAGTGCAAATAATCACACAGAAGAAGATATACAACACAGACCATAGAAGAGAATATACAACGGATTTAAGCCACTTTTGCACAAACACTGACCTGCTAGTACTGTTTGTGAAGTTTCTAGGACAAAGAATATCTTTTCTGTCTTGAACATGAGAGAGGAAGCTCCAGTTTGCTTGTAAAGTCCACATTGCAACAGCTGGGGTAGAGGGAGGAAGAAGTGGCAAAAAGGATGTCATACCGACCAAGTGGAAGTGGGTAGCCAAAACAGAAGAATATTCCTACCCTTTAAAAAAGGGAAAAAAACCCTTCTAAGGCAACACTCTTAAAATTTTAAAGCATACGGCTAATAGCAAGAATTATAAGTAGACAGAGTAAGGCTGAGGACGAAGGACACAACTCCCTACCTCTCTCCAGCCCTACAATGTCTAATTAGTAGACATTAGTAAAAACATGTTCCCAGTAGAAAAATTAATTTAAATAATTGCTTCCTCAGGTTAAATAGTTTTCTGAAACTATGCATATTTAATTTTTATACAGTATGTATTTTTCTGACAGTACCTGGCATCATACAGGCCTGAAGTCTCTGTATAATGGACTACACATCAACTCTGTTTTCATGTTAAAATGTAAGGTATTCTGTAGAATACTTCTCTGCATTTTTTGAGCGAGAGTTGGGGAATACAGGAGGAAGTGGTACAAGACAAATCCTTTAAAATACATTACATATGCTTACTTAGATCAACAGTCACAGTTTTTTAAATCAATCATAAAGAGAATTTCATCAAATTTAATGTTGTTGATCAGAGAAACACAAAATTAAAGATCCCTAGTTGAACTGTTATGGCTTCGCTACTCAGGTCACAAGGAAGCGACTAACGTTACATCAACAAGTATCTGTTATACTTACATCAACATTATTTTAACTATTCTTTGTGCTGACTGTCCTTCCATGGAAAATCAAAAGTGCAGTACTTAGTTCAAAGTATATGTATAACGGAAGAAAAACAAAGTCTTTATGGCTCAGCAAAGACCATTTCCTATTCTCACTTACACTTTCAGTCCTATTTTAAAAGGCAGTCAACTTCACTAAATTACTTCAGTGATTGTGGTTCCTTTATTGTAACAACTAATCTGCTAAGAAGAACTTATTTCATCTACAAAACATCAAAATCAGCTCTAGGAAAAGCATTGGTAGAAAACAAGAACTCTAGCCTCAGATTTGTGTTAGCACAATTAAAAAGTTACGACCAAGCTGTATAAGATGTTAAGTCACGTATCTGTACAAGCAGAAAGCACGTATTTCTGCATGTGAAGCACCATCTGCAAGCAATAAACCTCTCTATCTTATTCTGGCCTCCAAAACATGAATAATGGCCTTTCACACAAAAGAAACACAGCTGGAGGGGGTGCCAAGATAAACCTGGAGTACTTGTATTTATGTACCCATTCTCCCACACAATCATCAAGAGTTCCCAGGAACAGCCTCTCCTTGAAGCCTGTGTCTCGCTTCTCCCTACACATGCCCCAAACTGCACCACCTACTCTGACATGCTGTAACAAACAGATTTAGTATAACCCAAAAGCTGTTAATATACCCTGGAAAGAGAGGAGCAGAGCTCCCAGATCTCCAGTTGAGATGTTAGAACAGACCCTCTTAACAGCACTAGCAGGACTGCTTAACACTGCCTTTGGGGAAAAAGCACTGCCCTACGCACAGTTATCCTTCCAAGCAACAGTGATACCAAATAAGCACATGTTTAGAGTCAGAAGGTACCCCATAATTTGCAAGACAAATACAAGAGGCAACTATGTCTACCAGAAATACGGACCTGACCTTCAAGGGCACATCAGCTCACAGAGCATAAATTGAGGAAAAGAGTCCTAAAATGTAAGACACCACGAGCTGTTAACAGCATTAGATAGTACCTGTCCATTCATAGAGACGTTGTGGTCCTTATGAAAACTCAGTAGCCACCTCTCAGGGAGGCTGCACTGCAGTAACAGGTTCTCTGTTAATGCCATATAGAGTTCTTATGCCCTCCCTACAAACAGGAAATTAAAGTGGTAATAATGAATCCTCTTGAGTCCTAAGATGAATGAAAGGTCTTTTTATGAAAAATCTTTTTATAGAAGGCCTCATTACTTAAAAGCTTCTCCTCAAAATAGAAGTTTTCAGTTGACACTCTTGTAAATGCAAATACAAAAATAGGAGAGCCACTTCAATGTCCAAATCCACTTCTAAATCAAAATTATTTTAATAATTTTTTTTCCTTCCAGTGGGACCTTTGGTCTCGGTCTTACATACTGCTATGGTTGTGACTGAGAAATATTCAAGTCCACCATATCTGAAGAAAGTACTGAAAAATTGAGGGCCATGTTATGTCACTACCATTTCTAGAGGACATGATTCCAACTTTTGTCAAGCCCTAGCTTGACTTTATTCCAAGTTTCACTGAGCTAGCTTACTCAGGTACTAAGCCATAGGAGTGGCAAAGCCACTTCTTGAGAAGCACATCTAGTGTTTTGTAACACAAGGAAATCCCTTCTAGAAAACCACATTTACAAATACTTGTTCTGAACCAGGGTTGCATATCTTTAAACTAGTAACATATCTATTCTTTATCACTGCAATAACTACTGCGAACAAGCAGATTCAGCAATTTATTCCTATAAACATTTAAGATAGAGAACTAAAACCACCAAACTCCACAAATGGTTTAAAAACCCATACGGCTTACATAACCCATCTCTTTTACTTAAAATGCAAATCAGTGATCACCAAAACCACGTTAATACTTTATTTAAAAATGAAAGAATTAACTGACTTAATGCCTTGTTAATCAGTCTGTGCTCAGCATTTAAACCTCACCGCCCTTACAGGGAAAGAGCTTTCAGGTCAAGTCAAAAAAGCAGCACACAGGAGTAACAGATGGCAAAAAAGAAAAAAAAAACCACAACTTCCTACAGGCCTGTCTAGTGACAGAGGAACACCACCACTGCAGGGACTGAACACCGCTCCTTCTGGAGACAAAACCATTTAATTACACATTAGTGCAGAATCATCAAGAGTGTAGTATAGAAATACTGTTTTGAAAGGCTGGGGAAAAGTTATTATGAAGCCCTTACCTATTTAATGATTAGATGCTGGGTTTGATGGACTTTAAAGTCAAAGGGAAGAAACTAAAGTTCCGAGTCCCTGAGGTTTACAAAAGTGATATTCTGCACCAACACACTATATTTATCTATAGAAATATATAGACATATCTATTTATATACATATATAATCTCATTTGCACAGAAAAATATACCTGATACTCCCAACATGCTCTTATAGCCTGCAGGAATTTGGAGTTGATATAAATTCATGCTTTTAATTTACTGAGCACTTAAAAAAAAGTAGTAAAAGTAATGATTTTGAAGCTGTAGAAAGCAATATCCTCTCTCACTGAATGTCCTCACTTTAAAAATAGTCATCTGCATCCTTAACCCGACCTCCTTATAATGAGAGGAATAGCTTCCTCTAGAATCCTCACAGAACTTGTTATCATAGTCTGCTTTCTGCAGGCAATCACATTAGTTGCTTTGGTTTGAGCTTATTTTAGTTTTAGTTTTCATTTTAAAGGTCAGTATGAGCGTCTAGTGCCATGAAGCAACTCTTTAAATATATTTTAGACATCAGAATTTAATTTACCACTTTTCTTTCACCCTTCAATATAAATGTCACACAATATACAATGTAATCTTCAAAACACCCACAATATACTGTTATTCAACTATAGATCCCTTTGTAACCTGACACATACATACTTGTGTGTGTATATATATATATATATATACACACCCACACACAGATAATACTCATGGGTTGGAAAGATATATGTTGATTTTTTCTATATACAGTAGCATAACATTTTATTTAAAACACTAAAAATATCTATTTAGTTCCCTTACCTGTAAGAAGGCTTTAATTTAGCAGAAGTCTAACAAAGTCACAGCTAAAGCTGTCACTGCATAGTAGAGAAAAAAAACTGAACTTTTAAATGTTTAACTAAAAAATTTCTTTCTACTATCTTTACAGGACGAGGACACTACTACAAACCCAGTCAAAAACATAAGGTCAGTATGCTAAATAAGACAGGAACTGGGCAACAAGGACAGAAGGCTTATTAAAAGTAGGTGGTCTTCACTAGCAAAGCATCACACCACTCACAAGTAATTCCTTTCAAAAAAACCTGTAAATTGTGGGGAAGAAACAGGGTAAAATTCCCAGTCCTTGAAGATAATTATTTTTGTGTCCTGTTAAAAAGAAACATTGTATCATATATTATACTGGACTTTATACCATAGTTCTTAAACTCCACCTTACTAGGATTTTGGTCTTAATGAAATCCTTGTATGACAGCCTATGCTTAAGTTGGAATTTTGAGGGAACAATTTTCAACTTTGGGTGCAAATGAAGAAGTTCAAGTTCATTTGGGGTGTAGATAAAAACCCTTGCCTTATAAACCAAATCAATTATTGCTTGTACCAAAATAGCATCCATGGGTCTTATTTAACAAGCAAAGTCTCCTTGGCATTGAACAAAAAACAGAAAGGAAAATTACATCCTGAATTATTTTATACAGACTAAACTGAAGTTTAGATTGGGTGGGGGAGACGTGGAAACAGTATTCATGGTACATTACAGTCACTATAATTCTGGGTTAAAAGGTAAATTCTTGTATTTTGATATAGGTCAATGCTTTTTTTAAAGTATCAAGATTAGTGTATTTCATAAATTAGGTTACAGATCATATCAAAAGCAATGAATTTTCCAGGTTTATCTAACCTGCAAGGATTCTCCAATGGATGGGGGGAGTTTGCTAAGTAAATAAAATCTCCTCATTGTGCCAGAAATTAAAGAGGAAACACAGGGGCAAAGAAGAGGGAAAGAAATATGGGACTTTTGGCAGTTTTCTTATATTTGCTTTCAGCTAGAGCAGGAAAAAAAAGCTTCTTCAGGCAACAAGAACACCCACCTTGCAGAAAGCCAGTTACTATGTGATTTACTCCAGTGCAGTCCACGTTAAGTTTTCCAAGGAGCAGTGTCCTGAGAATAACTGAGTATCACATGCCAATCAAACTGGTGAGACTATTCACTGAACCAAGGCCTTGCACAACGTGGTTCTCAAATATCTCCAATATAAAATTCTATACACTCTGTGCAAAGAAACCAGTATGAACAGCTAGTCAAGTCATAACTTCTTGCATATCCTTCAGTATTTACATAAAGGCAGAAAGGAGGGCGTCTTCACGAAGTACACTGAACCACAGAGCAAGCCAGATTTTGAAACAGCAGGCGCTCCAAGAGGGACACAAAACAGATGGTAGTTCAAGGTGACAAAATGTGACAATATAAACTATTCACTGCTTAAGTGTAAAGGCAAGTGAAGAGCCTAGGCTTATCTTATTCATTCATACACAGTGTTCAAGCTCTTAAAAATTTTAACGTTAAGTCGTAAGGAATGGGCAAGGAGCATAGACCTTTCTAGCACTATTATGTTGCCACCAGCTTTAAAATGTCTTTGAAGTAGGCAGAAAATTAATCTGAAACAATAACTGGAGTTCAACTGCAAGCAGCAATTTGGGTGTTAAAATTACCTGGAGAGACAAGCAAAATGCCCTGCAGCTGAAGTACTGCCACACTGGAAGCACTTGTTTGACTGCTAGCCATGGAGATACACTCCAGTCTTCTAAGTAATACGTATTTTTAGAGAACAATATGAGGACTGATACAGGGACAAAAGTTTCCTTGATTTTTCTTGAGCATTAATTCTCTGAACAAATGTAGTATTACTGTTCATCTTTCTCATTTGCAAAACTGCTTTATTAAAAAAGAATAGTTCTGAGCTAGTTAAAAAGGAAGTATTAGAGACCTGACTAGTGTACTCTTTCACCTGGGGTAGATAGGAAAAGTCTCCAAAATGGATGCAAGTATAGGGGAGAATAGCTAAAAAAAATATATATATATATTGATAAAATTTAGCATTAATACAAGGGAACAGACACTAAAAGATATCACCAGTACAGTTATAAAGGGAACAAAAATGTCAATACAGAAATCACTTCTTGGAATGCTCCTCAGCATAATACGTAACAGAAGGAAGCATTCTTGTTCCCTGAAATACTAAAAATTTCATGAGGTGCTCTTTAAAAAAAGTTTAGTGATCAATTAAGCAACATATGAAAAACAGTTGTATTTTAGGATACTATAGAAATAAAACTAAGAAGAGATTAACACATGAAAAGCTAAAAAGTTTGTTATAGCCCATTCTCATTTTTACAACTACCCTTAATTTATTAGGAAAAGAATTAATGTAAGTTCTGTGAATGTCTCTATTCTCATGTCCCCATCAATTTTTCTAACCTATTTCTAATTTCAACCAGATACAACAGAGGCTTAACAGCTTTCAAAGATACATAAGCTCTTAAAAAGTTACATAAAGATAAATGGACAAGTCCAGGAGCCCTTCTAACTTGTCCATACTTTCCCCTTAAACAAAAAAATCTGCAGCATTAACTCAGCTGTTTTAGACACCATTAGGTGATAAACATAACCAGTGCCCAAAGCTTAATAAAGCTTCAAATCAGTGCTGATGCTTTATTAGACAGCAGAGAACCTAAACACACAAGCTACAAATCTATAGAAGTCCAGACTTCACTAGTGTCATTGCTTATGGAGGCAGAGGGGGGAAAACTTAGCTGCTGCAAGTGATTTTCTGTCAGGTCTACTGCCTGCTAAGGGAGAGTTTCTACATTAGCTGGCTGGTTCTTATTCCAATTCCTACGCTGTTCCAGTACCTGACTCAGCCTCAATTTCTCTGCAGTCCTGAAGTCACCCAGGAACACCCCATCTGTACGTGGCAACTGTGCTGAAGTCAGCTGTTTTTCATTTACTCTTACGTGCTTCAGTCTGATTTCAGCTCTCCATCTCATACACGTACTCAATAAAAACATTTTGCAAATTAATTTTTCATGCTTTCCTCATCTGATGCATAGTACTACCGGAGTTCAGGAAGACATTTTAAAAGGTTATTTCAAACTTTACTATTCTAAAAAGTTCTAGGCACATGCCAGCAGCAGATATGTGAAAATTCCCCTGAAACGCTTGGGAAAGCATCCTTATCTGGTCAAGTCACAGCTCGTGTGTTTTCAACGTAATTTCCATCATGTCTCAGAGATTCACGTTTCGCATTCACATGCTATTTCACTTATGCTCCATATTAAACAGTATTTCCTAACCTTCCATAATACCCTCCCTCCCTGGTAAATGCCAGGATACGCAGCTGTGGGACAAGGTAACAAAAGAGAACAGAATCAAACTACCTCCTTAAGGAGCTGAGATTTCCTCATTTTATGACTTAAAGCCTTCCCCTAGCCATAGGGAACCAAGCTTTGGAAAACCTAGTAAGTATCTGTTATTTGTCAGTAATTTCTGAAAAATGACATGTCCAAACAGTCCTTCCATTCTTTCTGTAGCCCCACACAAAGAGTACAGAACAGTGTATTTTAACTTGTGTTTTTAACAAAGGTTTCCTACTAACAAGAAGCTGAAAGTTTGCAAGCTCATGCTAGGATGTTAAACCAGTGTAAGGTAACATTCTAAAAGCAGTGCATAAGCTGCAGAAAATTCCATCATATTTTTAATAGTATTAGAACAACGGAAATAACGCTGATTTACCATTTAACCTACAGCTTCTCCATAGCATTGTTTGACAAGCCATTTTTCACCAGAGGCTAAAACCAAAGACAGAGACAGGTAATTTCCTTATATGCCATGCCAATAATTCTAAAGATTACTTAAAGTGGTATTAATTTCTAAAGAATTACTTTTCTGAATAGCAGTTTCCATTTGCTGGCAATATTTCTGCATTAATATTATAGTGATTTTAATGTGGGCTCTAAATGAGATAATTCCATCCAATGAATAAACCTCAGTTCAAGTCAGCACAAAGCAAAATTTTGGGGAAATCTATCTACATCACATTTGAATCTTCAAAGGTCAATTATGGTCACATTAAATATATTTATAATCATAAAAGTTTCATTATGCTTTCAAATGCTACTTACTTCAGAATTACAGACGATATCTGTACTTGAATTTGGCAAGAGGGGCATCAGATACTTGTATGGTTGAAATTGTTGAAGTAATTATTAAGAAGAAAACCACCCCAAGCCATACGCCCCTCTGTGCAATCTTTCAACCTTCATTTTATGAATCAGGATTAATAACATTATTTTGCCCCCCTAAAAGTGATAATTGTTTGTGCAAGACAGATTTGTTCACTTACTGTTATATCACAGTAGTCTAAACCCCACACATTTTCCCAACCTCCACTTGATGGGTATATAGAAAAAGCAAGAAACATCAGTTTCCAGCAGGGACAGAGAAAAGGAAAGCCACTCACATGTGACAGTGGATCAGGAAATGAAACAATATAGGACAGTTTATTAAAATAGTAATTTTATATTCAAATAAAAAAAAATTGGTAAGTCATCAGGGAAGCATAACTGTCATCAGTAAAAGAAACACAAACTTAATACGGTCTTCAAACCCATTTTTTAAATAGTTAATTCATAATGCCTCCCATGCCATTTAGACAACCCAGCTTCTTAAGTAGCATAACCAAACAATTCCTGACATAACCCACCAACTGACCAACTCACCTCATGTTGCTGATACCAACTTATGGACCTGGCTTAGGAGCTGCGCAGCCGCCAATTCTTCATAAAGTCCATGCAAGAAACCCATGGAAGGGTTCAACCGTTTGTTACCATTGCTTTCAGAGAATGCCTTTTTCCAGTTTTTAATTAAAACCAGTTTTCTAAACTAACCCTTAAATCACATTCATTCTTCGAGGGACCAATAACAGAGGTCTGGCAAACCAAGGTATCAATCTACTTTCCTCAGTCAAAAAAGAGCTGAAAAGGGACTTTTGTCACTGCTACCTCCTCAGATCCCAATGCCCTGCAAATGGGACTGGCGAAGTGAAATCCAACTTATAGCACACCATTGCTGATGGAATCAGTCTGGCTTTCAGAACTTCACAGAAAACTGTTGATGTTTTGTTACCCATCTCCCTCACTTGAAAGCAAGGGAATATAAACAACCCAGAACCTATGCTCTTTATTCTCATTTTCTTGTTTATAATATCAACATCATTTTCTGGTTTACAAAAGGAACACATTTTTTGATATCCCTCCCTTCCTTAAATTACTCTAAACTGACAAGGCACCTCTCACACAAATGACAGGTTTAGCTCTGGTTGAAGTAGCAACATTAGCAAGATTTTCCCCCAAATTTCCTGATCTTTACAGAATACTTCCTCACTCTCAAAGCACCCCATAACGGAGAAAGAATTGCAACATGGGCTACAGAGGGTGGACAGAAGGTGGAAAGAAGGAAGGAAATCTTTCAGGTTAAACAAGATAGCTCTTCTGGGACAGGAAAAAAGGAGCTGTCAACAGCCAGGATTTTATTGACTGGCTATGAAACAATTAGGAGGAGCTGGCATCTGGTCAAGAAGATGTAAAGGATTACATACAGTGAGTTAGGTAGCTCAAATGCTCAGGGAATCTTAAAAGAGAACAGAAAGAGGAAAAATAGGAACGCTACAAGTCTATCTTAAATTCTGTTAGTACTGGGGATTAAAAACCTCTAAACTCGTACAGTGCTTTTCCATGCTTCCTGGCATTCTGGAGTCAGCCAGAAGAGTCACTCAATACTCATACAATTATGTTAAGTACAATATAAACAAGAAGAAAATGGTTTTAGACATCTTTATTATTTTAAGAACACAAAGGCAGGAGTTATTGCTCTAAAGATGTACCAAGAACCCAGGATTCCAGCTGCAAAACTCAGAGCATGATAGTAATATGCTAACACAATGCCGACAGACAAGAAGTATCAAAATACTGACTGTAGAACAGCAACAAGGGGTTTGGTTTGGTTTTTTGTTTTTCTAATTGTGCCTATGGAGAGGAGGCGGGGAGTAAAGTCATTTTAGCAACTGAGACAATAACATCAGAAATAGTCCTCAGCACCCCTGTTATTTTACTACAAGTATTTTTGTAAGTATTTGATGGTCTTAAATTTATACTACAGGACAAAATGACCAAAAACTGTGGCTGAGGCAAGTATACCTATTAAGAAAAGCACAAAAGATATCAAACCTTAAAAGGACTAGAAGTTAGAAAAACAGGTATTTTCAACTAAAAGCACTGCTGGTACAGCTCTCTAGCCACAGGTGTTAGTATTCATTTCTGAGACTCAGATCTTCAGCTTATAACTTCTAGATTAATCCTGTTCAGCACACAAGGCATGTCTGTACCTGTAACAA
>KZ506253.1:70702-101117 GCA_002844005.1 Limosa lapponica baueri
AGTATTAAAAAGTCATCCAACAGATAGCCAAATTTCAGGAAGTCCAGTGAAAATGGCTCACTACATAAGTATGTACTTAAACAGCACCATCTGAACAATTATTTTTAGAATGTACTAAGACTGCAACGCATTCCAGCATCGTAAGAAGTCCCAACTGCCATGAAGCAGTAGCCTCAGGGCTACGTTAAAACTGTTCAACAATTTAAATATGCTGGTAAATTTAATGAAAGATCTAGGCATCAGTTAAAAAACAATGTTTTGTGGTAACCGATTTAAGAAATTAATTAGATTCAAGCACAAGCATCTGACTAGTTTACTCCAACTGCCTGAAGCAGAGAACAGGAAAATAAAACTGCTCTTTACCTACTGCCAGAGGGTCCGGTTCACCCTCCTGCCACCCCTTCTCGCACTCAGCTTCAGAACAAAGCTTTCCCCTTTCCTAATCTGAACGTTAAAAGTCCTATTCTTCAAAACTGATTTCCTACAGCAAAAAGAACAAGAGTACATGGGCATGCGCATATGTTGTTCACTACTGCCAAACATAAGGTTTTTATTTGAGATCTCGCAAGACATTTAATTGACTATAGAATGCCCTTAGGGTGTAAACAATTAAAGGTTTCTGCTTTCTAAGAAATAACTTTTCACTCTTAAAGAAAAATCTAAGATTTTCCACTTTCATAGCTCTCAAACACTTTCAATGTACCTTTTCTCAACACAAAACCACAGGAAACCTCAAAAGATGCAGTAACTTCCCATATTGCCATTGCAACATTTTTCCTAATTAAATACCATTTTCACAAGAAGCTTTATTAATATTACTTCTAATCATTTAAATGGACTATAAGTAGAAAAGGCTTTACAAATATAACAGTCTGAACCACAGCTGAACCCTGTTTCACAGATTCACGTGGCATCTCCTATGCAGGGGACAGCAAGATCCAATCACATTATCAGACCTGTAAACTCTTAAGCTTGGTTTTACCAACTTGATCTTCAGATAGGAAGATGCCAGGTTTAGCTTTTATAAAAGACATCTTTATGACATTATAACAAAAGGACCGTGGGAGGCCAAACAAATTTCCTAAGGAATGATGCATTTAGAAGTAATTTTCTGCCTAGGCCTCCATTTCTAGGGTGGCTCTGTGTGATGGAAAAAGGAGTCATTTCTTTCCCAATCCCATTTTTGTCAGGAGATCCTGCTTAAGGAAGGCCAAGATCCAAACCCAGTCATCTTCCAGCAACATAAATGGCTCTCAAGATCTTCTGCTGAAGGCTTGTGATGCAGTATAAAGGTTAGAAGGTGTCCTGAAGCGATTTGGAGGGAATGAAGAGGGAGAGAAGAGTCACAAGACGCACCAAAGTAATAATGCATGTAACATAGTTCCAAATGACTTCAACTCAGCACGAAAGAGGAACTGGTAAAATCTCCTTAGAATTTCAAGTGATTCCTTTTGCTAAAATTCAAAAGGAAATTTAGAATAAACTTCCTGGGCCAGCAATGACATAGCTGGAGAAAGAAAGGACTGACTGCGGGCTACCGATGTTTGCAAGGAAGAGGCTGTTGCTCTGCACAGCGTGAAGCGAGGAAGGCAGAATTTACCTGAGCTGATTCTACTGATTCCCCTTCTCTGGGCTTGAGGGACTGCCGATCTTGTGGGTTAATAGCACACCCCCTAAATCAGCACATCCCTGTCTATTTCCTTCACATGGACAAAGGAACAGGACTTAACACACCCAGCAGCCACAGGTTCCTCTGAAGGAAGAACATATTTACATGTTTAGAACTGGGGAACTTTTTCAGTGCTGGGAATCAAGTCAGATTTCAAACCCATTTGGCGGTCTCCACCCTACTGCACATTCAAACCTAGCACTGGTGTAAAGAGACAGGGAGGAGATGATAATTGTGTGGCTATGGGCCATATACAATCACTGGCCATACCCCAGCCACCAGTTTTTTGCTCTTGACTTAGTTTCCTGTCTAGAAAAGGGTCAGACAAAGAATGTCACTAGTGCTTCAAGGAACTGAAGTACAAATATGACCCATGGACAGGAAGCTTACGCAGAAGCATAAGGACATACTTTCCAAGTGCCCAGGATATTTTTTTCTCCTCTCTCTCTCCCCCACATTTTTTTCTTTAAACTGCTCACACTCTTTCCCTCTCTCAGCCTAGAGAAGTAGAAGACAACATCAACAAAAAAAGCATAGAGAAACAGCATAAAGTCCATCCTTCACACCTGAGCGGATGGCAGTTTCAAAGGGGCCCTACCTACCTGCAACCCTGTTGTTTGCTTCAAGAACTCTGTTTGCCCAAGGAAAAAGAGACGAGCAAATCCTGGAAGCAGATCCTTCCCCAAAGGAAGTTTCTTTCTGAGTCTGCAACCTGGAGCTTTTGCTTGAGACTCAGTCCTCTGAGCGGATTCTTTCTTCAAACTCTCACATTGGTTCTTTACTTTTGTGGGCAGCTGGAAAAAGAATGAAGCCGTAGGCTGAGGCAGGGACTCCATACTTCCAGGATAGGGAGGCAGAAAGACTGGAGGGGAAGGAAAAGTGCTAGTTGGTAACTTCTTGAATCATGATCTGCATTCCCTCATTTTCTGCCACACAGAGACATACACAGTCACTGCAATAGGGGAGGATGACAAGAGATGAGTACTAGACATGCAGGTTTTTTTTCATGCTCTGATGCCAAAAAAAACCCCAAAGTGTTGAGCTGTGAACTTTCAAGACTTTTAAGACATCTACCAATAGATGAGATCAATCATAAGATGTTTTGTCCAGAAAGTTCTCTCAGTTTGTTACAAGTAGATGTAGGTGGAGGGGGGAAAAAAATAGAAACATTTAAGTGCTCATTTCTTGGAAAAAAAAAAATAAAATCCAAATCTTTCCTCTGTTCACTTTCTCTCAAGTGAATTAAAAATAGCATCTATTGCAATGCAGTGAACGTCTCCCCATAATCTCTTTAAGAAGAAACGGTCATACTTACCTGAATGTTTCCCTCACCAATGACTTCCTAACCCCACCTACAACTCCTCTGTAAAGGCTTTACTCCAGTCTCAAGTCTTATACTCAATTCACAAAATCAGATCAAACACTGAGAGCAGTTTGATGCTCTTGTGACAACCTCGGCATGTTATGATTGCTGTAGAAGCTAAGAAACTACCCAAGTTCCTGGATTTCTAGAATATTCCTATTTTTTCCTGAAAACCTAGATGTCCTAGGAGTTAATTGTCATTACTTGAACAATAAAAATATAATGCATAAGAGCACTGAAATTTTCTCCTTTGCCAATCGTGCAAGGATAGGCTCCTTTGAAGTTTTATCAGTCGCATGGAGCCAACATGCAACAAAAAAGAACTAGAAGTCACTGGACTTAAAACACAATTATATGCATAGCCGCTTGTGTATGCATTTCCTGGTTATTATCCATTGCAATACTTTTTTGCACAACAGCAACAGTGCCTGGTAGTTGCATGTAGGGAGCTGTTGAGCTTCGTGCCTGAGATGAGACACTATCATTTTACCTCCAGCGCTCTTCATTGCTCTCAAGACACCAGGCAAAGAACAATCCAACAGTTAATCAAGAAGGTATGCTACTCATTACGTTTGATGCAATTTCACTTAATTCATTTTGGGGCAATTTTGGTGCTGTTTCTTCATCCTCTCCTTTAGAGCACACACTTAAACAAAACAGCTTTATATGGTTAGGTATCTCATGTGGCCTGTAATTATAAGCTCTCCCCTTCTCAAAGAAGCTTTCCTTCATTGTGGTCCAAACAGTATAAAGAGAAGTTGGAAAAAAAGCTAGGTTTTGTCATTAAAACCAAAGCAATAATGTATTTTTTTAAAAGGCATCTGTAATTTTTGCAGTTAAGGAGTAGCAGACAGGAGGATGTCCTCATTTCATGTTTTTTTTTTTTTTTCCAAAGAGGTGATGGATAAAGCCATTAAGAACAGAACCTGATATCCTACAGTAGTTAAAACAGAAAAATCAGCAAGTTTCTACCACAGAAACTGCTTGGGCATGCAGAAAGACACTCTGCTTCTTGGTTCCTCTGAGGACACTGAATATGGTGATGGTATCTCAATTTAAGGTAAGAGGTTTTGCTCTAAATAGCAAGACTATTTAATTAAAAAAAAAGAATTAATTTTCTTTTAGTGGAATTTCATGATTTTTCCAACAACTTGAAACCAAGATGTGTTCCTGTGCCTTCAATTTGACATAACATTGCTTTTTTGATTATTTCAGATCAGCTTTAGAGAGCCAGGTTCAGTCTTTTCATTCCACATGCATGTTTTTGTGAAAGAAAATCTTTCTGTTTGGAAAGAATAACTGACCAACACACACATAAATGTACTTGGCCAACAGATGTCTCCAGGATGACATTTATACTCTCCTCTTCCAGTAAGGTAGAGGATACAAGACAAAAATAAAAGAGAAAATATAATCAACAGAACACATTCAATGCAAGTTTCTACTGCTCTGTAATTCCTGGCTAAGAAACTGTCATAAAAGGACAGTATAATTGACAGTACCTTTCTTCTTAAGATTACCTTGTGAATATAAGGTTCTTTTTCATCAGATAACTTGCAATACCTTGAATCTCAGGAACTTTTCAAGTTGCTAATAATTGTTACCTATAATTCATAACTACAGTGCCAGATACAGCATTATAGGCCTAATTTCAGGTGATGCGTTGAAGCCTACAAACACTACTAACACTTCTGAAGTCAATATTCTTTTCCACCTCAGAGCAACAGAAGGTATCAAAGCAAATCAATCAAGAGGAAGCAGCCTGACCCAGCTTATTGCAGGTTCCTTTCAAACAGGAATCTGCCTGAGGCCTCTGAAGTATCAAGATAAGGCTGCCTTTGAGAAATCCTCTTTCACCGGGGAAAGATCCTATCCACTGGAAAAAGGCTCCAGATCACCTTTAATACACTGCACAGTACGAAATCAAAATCACCTATTGAAGTTTCAGAGATGTAGAAGAATGGATTCCTTGGTCTTATTCTATTGATGTAGCATTTCAGCAGAAGAGACAAAGAAACAATGTAAAATTTAAGCGGGGGGGTCGGGGAGGGGAAGCATTTATGAGGACTTTGTCAATCAGTGTTTTCTTCATGGAAAGAGATGAGCAACAAAACAGTTTCTGGCAGATCAAGCTGAAACATGCTGTTAGGAATCATTTGTTTTTAAACTCCTTTCCATACATCAAGGTCATAATATCTCTCCTTTTCCAAGAAAGGGAAAAACCTTTACTTCTAATTTTTATCCTTTCATACACCTTTCTTCCCTTGAACAGACTTGTCTTGAACTCTAAAGAATAAATGAGGTTTGTAATCTTTGCATTCTATCACAAATACTAGCCTGATTGATTCCTGTATTCAGGTATGTATTTCAGGCTGAAACAACTACATCTTCCTGCATTTTGACAGGAGAAATGCTGATAAATACTCCTCTGCTCTTCTGAATATTTAAAAGAATGGAAAAGAGGTCTAGAATAAACCATCCAAAGTACCTGAATCCCCCTTAAAGAAATTTTGGGAGAGGTGTTTTCTTTTTTTTTTGGTTGCCTCACATCACCAGAAGTGATTCACACTACTGAGATGGGATGTTAAACCAGCTTAAGGAGTGAATATACAACAGCTCTTCTCAGTCACTGTACCGTAGAGTTTGCTGATTTACCTCAAGTGCAGGCTGTGATGGGATCCTTCTAGTTGGAGCAGGAAGAAATTATGGCTGTGATGACACAAAAACAACTTATGTTGATGATCTTCAGATATAAATGTAGTCAGGAAAGGCACTGGTAGTTCTGTTCGTGAGCATACAGAAGAAGGTAAGGAATCCTACAATCAGTGTTCTCATCTCCTTTGGGCAAAGGAAGGAATCTCTGCAATGTCTTTCCATAGTGACCTGACTGTTGATAGATATTCTGGGAGGAAAACTCCCTTTAATGCTTTCTTCCACCTTCCTTGTCTACATAGCAGGTTTCACTGCTACTCACTAATTCAAGAGCCAGCGAAGAGTGATCCCCAGTTTTCTGCATCAGTGTGGTTCTGCTTAATAGCCAGTAAAGAAAAGTTTAAACAATTGTGAGTAAATTCTACAAAATAGCATCTGCAAAATAAACAAAAAACTGAGTCTGTGTATTTGGTAAATGGTATAGACTATAAGCAACAATACTTTTTTTTTATTATTTCTAATGCTGCAGCTCCAACAACTGCAAGACCCAAGTGAAAGAACATGGAAACAAAACACAAACTGCCACATCCGATTCATGTTACCCATGGCTAGATCAACTATTTCTCAACCCTCAAACTGAAATTATAAAGCATCATGCAATTATTTTAGATTTAAAGTGCATCTAGCCACATGGAGTACTCGCAGTTCCTAAAATGAAACTTGTTCTAGGTTAAGTAGTTGTTCCCCTGCTGCCGTTAGTCATACCTCTAGAAATACGTGCAGGCTGCAAACCCGCTGCAGGATCTATGCACCAGCATCCAGTTGAACTGTTATTCAAAATAAACATTGTAAGAACAACAAATTTTAGCAAAGCATCTTTCTCCTGGAAACTAGCACCAACATGACATGCATATTAAAGTATCAACAGGAGTGATGTAAGTCTGATTGTTTAAATTCCAAGCTACTGATACTATGAAAAAAATACTAGTTTCCCAAAACCTCCTGGTTTTGTTTTTTTTTTGGGCAGGAAGGGAGGAAAGCAATTGACAGGAGAGAAGGGAAAAAGTCATTAAGCGTTACAACAGCTATACCAGATAACGTTATCAAGTGCCAAGACGGAAAAAAGGCAGCAAAACAACTGATCAATGTGTTGATTTTGAAAGATTAAGTGTCATGCAACCCATCATTAAAAGCTAAACTTGCAGACAAATAGAATGGCAGGAATCTTGACTTTCTGAATCTTGGAATTTGTTTTAAAGCATTTAGCCTCTCTCCAGGAATGTTTTGTGTTCAACTTCTTTAAAGGCCTACAGAAAACCAGAGAGGTTCACAGAGTTGTCTGGATTATCAGATAAGTTGTTCGACAACACCTACTTGAGACTGGCGCAGGTACCAATCCTCGAAACACCCTTCCTATTGCCAGTTTAGGACTGGTAAAAAGCTACGGCTTTTCTGAACTCAGTGTGACAGAGAACTCCAGAACTGTATATAGCTGTCACAGCAACACACATCTGAGAAACACAGCCAGTATTTCTTGGCACATAGGTAACAGCAGGAAAACACTAGCAGTATAAAATTGTATAATTGGTTGATTATAGAAAATACCACCTTGTAAAAATAATTCCAATTCATAGATGCATCAACTTTGTAAAATTAAATAAATATTTGTGAAACAATGTTATAATTATGTTTTCATCTTTAAAAACTATTTTGCAATAATATTTTTAAATGTCTTTATTAACATGCTTTTTGTTTCTTGTCTACTTTGTACGCCAAGTACAGTTGAGAGTAAACCTTTTTTTTTTTTGGCCTAACTAAACCACATTTTGAATCAGATTACTAGACTTTACTGGCACTAATACACATTTCTGTCATAAAGACAGACCCTCATTCAGCCTTAGGGAAATTCTATGCTTCTGGGCAGAGTGCATGAGCCAGTATTAAAAAATAAAATTAAAAAAGGAAATCTGTTTTTAAGACATCATATGATGCCAAGTTACTCACTTTTTTCCTCCTTAAGAAAGCCACCAAAAGTTACAGTATTTATGTATACCTTGAATTTATTTGAAGAAATTGCACAAAATCTGTAGTTCCTTAACATTAACAGTGTCTTTGTACTTTTCTTTTTAGCTCTTAATACATGGCTTGCTTGATTTAATGTGATTCTATTTACATGCAATTAGCATACATAAATTTCTTACACTTTTTTTTTTTTTTTAAAAAAGCACCATTGTTCTGAGTTCTCAATCTTCACATAATTCCTACACTTCTCTGGTCAGGGTCTTTCAGTCAGTCTATCTGCAGAACCTGGAAGCTGAAATACTACACATAAGCAATGTTAAGAGGAATGATTCCAGTACCGCTCAACAGCCACACCAGACTGGATGACCATGATTTTTTTTTTGTTGTTGTTCTTGTTTTGGGTTTTTTGGGCAGGGTAGGGTGAGATTCAAACTGAATTTTCAGGTGAGAATAGCTCAAGGCTTTTCTCTCTACGTTTTGACTCTTGGTCTTCTCCTTCATGACTTTCGTTTGGTGTCAGGGATTGCTGAAGAACTCAAATACAGCAAAAATACCCCTTTCACACAATAATTACTCAAATATATACATATTTAATAGATTAATGCTACTAAAGGGCAACATGGATGCACTGAAAAATAAAAGCTAAACAAGTGAATTGCTGTAAAAGTTGCTTTTTGAGAAGTTCTACTTTGGAAAGTACTCAAAATATGCATTTCAGAATTGAGCACTTATGTACTTCCCATATAAAATACTAATTTCTACATTTTTCACATTAAAAGAACTTCCTGACTCTAGAGCTTAAAAATTTATCGTGCAATCTGACCAACAGGCTTAAGCCTTTCCTCGTTTTCAGTAGCAATAAGGACTCTACAGCCAAAACCGGCCTGAGTTTTCCAGTGACTGTTACTGCTGAGACACAAACGGATGTCAAATGCTATTGTAAGCTGTGTGAGTTCTCCGGCACTAAGAAGCGTGTGATGTAACTGAGGCTTACTTTTGTCTAACACGAGCTGGTGACAGTGGAGACAGAAACCAATTTAGAGTCGTGACTTGCAAATGACATGCAAGCACACCATGGTATCTCTGCAATATATAGTCTGACTCTTAGGTTCAAGATTTAAGTTTTAAAAGTCTCATGTGCAGTCAGTCTTGTTTTAGATTAGAATTACATTCCTTTTTTATTTTCACCCAGTAGGTGTTAACAGTACATAGGCATTCTAGATTATATTATACTGCTACCACCGCACAAAACATGCTGTCTTTAATTAGCTAATTAAATGTTTTCTGAAGATTTGCTGACTTAACTTTCCTTATTAGTCTAATGCCTTGAATTCACCCACATTTTAGTATCAAATTAAAATTGTGTAATTCTCTCAAATATGACTTGGAATCAGACCACCACAAGTTTTATAATAAAAACATTCATAAAGCAGCTGATGTTAAGGCCATTTGAAATGTACCGTTTGGCACTGTGTAATCAAAACTGTTTGCATTGAGTTGCCCCTATATCTTCTCTTCATGCAAGCACCTTCACACCTACCTGCTGTGATCAGCCAGAACTCCCAGCTTTTGCACTAGACACAATTAACTTTGGCAGTGCCTCTTCACAGGCATATACCAGTGTGCAATGTTTGACTGTCATTCTGTATCTGTTGAAATATTAGCACTTGGTTTAGGTTGTGTGCAAGAAATAAAAACAACAGTATCAACTCATATGTAACAAAAGAATACACATGAAAACACATAAGGATCTATTTCTAGCCTAGGCTTACTGCTTTCACAAAATTATTCAGAACAGGGAAAAAGACAGACATCGAACAACCATACCAAAATAGAAACTTACCCCACTGACTGATCTGGCTTGGAGAGCGTTTAACCATACCCTGAATCTCACAGGACCTTCTTTCCATCCTTTGAGTCAAGACTTCATTGACCAAAATAAACACAATCCAGGGCAGATAAAAAAGAGCTTCCCACGCACTCGGGCAAACATGCAAGACACCATAACCCATCTTGATAAAAAAAACACCATTTGAATCATTACCGAACACTTCTGTATATGATTAATACATACAACACGGACAGGTTTTTTTGAAGGAAGTCTGACAACACCACACACCAGATATATTCTTGACATGACTCTCTTCCAGCATGAAATTAGTCGCCTGATCTCCAGTTTCTGTGCCAAAATGTAAAGGACAGTGTTTCCTCAAAACAGTTGTTCTATTTAATAAAAAGCTTCTGCCTGTAAGCTCCTAAGATCAGCTCTCCTATAAAAGACCAACCAGGCTCCTTTCCTTCCATCACATTTTCTTTTTAAGGCAAGATTCTAAAATTAGTTTGCAACAGGACAAAGAGAGATCTGCATTAAAGTTCTCAGGTTTTAGCTGTATATTATACGCAAACTATTGTATTTTCTACTTAATTGCTTTCTAGCTACCAAAAAAAAAAAAAGTAAAAAAATGTCACAAGCATTCCATGCTGCCATTACTTCTATGTACAAAAAAGTTCATATTAGAAAACGACCTTTCACACTCTTAAATGAAGTCAAACTCCATCTTCTAGTTTACTGAAATGTACAAAAAGGAAAGCATAGTGAATGTGACAAAGTTTGACACGGCCAACGTAAAGAAAAATGCAACGCAGATGCCTAATAAAGTAAAAGTCCTTCATTGCTGGCATGTGCTCAAAATTCATTCTCTAGAGGCATTAATCTTGAGTTAAGCATTACATTACATAGAATTCAGCTGAGAATGAGTCTGTATTTTAAGTGTAGTTACTGTTCCAAATAGCTATTTCCCCAAGTTTTAAATTATTCTTAATTCATAGTTTAATATCTGCATAACTGAAATCCCCATAAGCATTTTGCAAACTAGACCAGAGTTTAATATTACATAACTGTTCCCCCCCCCCTCTTTTTGCTGGACAAGCATTATACAATTACTTCATGTATATAATTTTACATGTGGACATCAGGTAATCTTCTATTCTTTTATTTCTTAACTATTTTTATTGTAGAATTCAGTCCAACAGAAAAATTCCTCAAACAGAACTGCCAACTTCGTACTCCAAGATGTGACTTACTGTAACAGTCTGCTATTCCTGGCCTTGGCAATCTTTTAATGTCCTTTTTTCAAGTCATCAGGGAATTGCCATTTACCAGTTAAGTTCTTTCATTCTATTTTACAAAATAAAGCATGCATATGTATTTAAGCAGCCTGCACGACAAAAAGGATCATATATGCAACATGCAATGAAACATATCTTCTGAATTCAACAAAAATATACAGAAGATGCTTCCCATCTCTGAAGTGGGAGCAGGACACCGGGAAGGGTACACTCCCCAAACTCCAGTGGAATCACTTGAACACCTGTGAGCAGCATATACATTGGCAGACTGTTCTTGAAGAGCCAATAATTTAACCATGATAACCTTGGCGGCCTTTAAGGAAGTGAATCATTAACTGGACTGTAGAGATTTTTGAGCTCCACAGTACCTACAGCTCAAACTGCACCAAAATACTACTGAGTATAGACTAAAAAAGTATGCAAACATATGATTAATCTTTAACTGCAACTTAATAAACAGTTGTAAAATACATTACTGAGAAAGCGTATGTATTTTAAAAGGAAAGTAAGGAGACAAAATGCAAATCTTAACATCCTTCTCACTACAGACAACCATTTCATGTCTTCTTTCTCCACCCATTCCCCAGCATGCATTAACACAACACATATTCCTTCCCCCTTCCTTATCACTTAAATCAGATCAAATGGTTATTCTGAGATTATTAATGTAAGAAGTATTAATGTAAAAAAAAAAAGATGTCTATTTAGCAGCTAGCCATCAGGAGTCAGTATCATCCAACTGCCCTGTTTTACATCTATCATAAGGCAAATTTAAACTACTATTACATGTTCACTTGGAGCATGGAATATATAGTGTAAACAAAGTTAATCTGAGGTAAAAACATGACACTATGGACAAGGACGTCAGTAATCCATCTCCACACGGCCTAGTCACAAAGTACACAATTCAATGGGAGGAACCAGAGTTATTATGAGGAAGCCAAATTCACATAAGCTTAACAATCTATTTCAGAGTACTAGCTAACATTAAACACAAAAAACTACAAGTTATAGGAAAAGAGGGCTCATAGCTATCACAACAATAAACTCATCTCCATATTTTATTAGAATTATTCATTTTGTTTAGTAAATTACTAAAATTTACTAGAAGTTTGCTTCCTTTACACACAGTTTACAATTCCATAAACTTGCAAATTTCTAGTTACTGCAGTTAAATGGTTTGCAATCATAAACCACTCAGAATCTGCAAGATTAGTGCCCACTACACACAGCTCTATCTCAGTTTCAATTGGGTCTTCAAAACAAACAAACAAACAAAAACCAAAAGAACATGACAAACCAAGAGTTTCTGCTGTGTGTCCGTACAAAACAACCTTTCAAGCCACTGTTCAATTTGAATCCAGCTTGACACCCAAAAAATAGAGTTTCATGAAAGCAATGGAGCAGAGCACCCTATTTCTGCCTCCACAAGCACAAGGCAAGGGATGGCAAGAAGCACCCCCGACGTTCCTCATTCTGATGGACAACGACCAGCTATCCAGGTAGCACATCCCAAGCTGAGACAGCAGCAACCTCAGCCTGCTTTTTTTCAGGCAGTCAGCAAGCCAAAAGACACAAAGCAAAGAAAGGAAATTGCAGTGGGGAAGGCAGAGGGAAGATATGGGAAGAACTGAAATTATTGGGGTCAAAGGGAAGAGCAGGATGGGAATAGGAAAAGGGTAACTGCAGTGCTGCCGTCAAGAAGACTTCTGATAGAAATCCCTAGAAGCTCTACACACAGCCCCCACCCCTTTTCTTTATTTTTTTTTTTTTAAACTCCAGTACTCATGGAACTTTTTACTTGTTTCACAACGACGACACAGAGTTCAAACTCAAATCTTTTTAAGGTTGGTTCCTACATCCTACACTCCCCCTGTAGCAGAACCACAGACTGGAGTGAACTCCACCGACTTGAACACTCTTGCAGCATTAACTTTCTTCATTTATGAAGCCACTGGCAGGACTGGAGCCAATGTTATGGGTATAATACTTAGGCTTCAGCATTAGCCTGGCTATTGCATCAGCCATGCTATTTTTAAGTACAATTCAGCTTTTCTTTCATGATCTGATGCAAGCCTATATGTTTTTTTGGTTTTAAACACTGTTCAAACGTAGCTTGTTCAACACCACCTTATTTGCCAAATACTTAAGAGCCATTCTAACATCATACAACAGTGCCTACCAGTAAGAACATTTATTAAAAGCAGTGATTGCTATGCTTGACAAGCAAGCTGCTAATATTAAAATTTATCCTTCTGAATAATATGCAAAGCTGGCAAAACGTTTTTGGCTATCATTTCCATGTTACAACTTTAGGCTATATGAAGGACAGTATCAACACTGTTCAAAAACATTAAAAGGTGTAAAAGGTACTAAACTCTGAAACCAAAGCTTTTCTAACAGAGGCACACATTAAGCAAACAAACAAAAGGCATGACAATTGACAATGGATATTTTGAAAAATCAGATTATCAAGGCTTAAATAACCAAAGTAGGTGGATTCTCAGAAAGACAACTTTCAGTCTTCAAAACTTATAACCAATACACATTCTTATTTGTGCTGTATTTCAAAGAGCTTGATCAGTTGAATTTACAGAGTCAAATTTTAATGCAATTTTGACATGGTTTTTTTGATGTGTGGGTTTTTTGGTTTTTTTTTGGTTGATCAATGCACATATTAGCACTTACCAGAGCTGGCAGTCAAGCATTTAGAAGAAATTAGGCCATGTTAAGAGTATTTTGCAATAGATATAATTGTTCTTCCCCACATTTCTTTTAATTGCTTGTACTGGGGGAGAAGAACATTAAGTTCCCAGGTTTTAAGTGCCCAACATTTTAGAAATCCCTTCCTTTTTAACTAATCAAAGCATGGACAAATGTTTTGGAAGTGTTCTCCGACTGCAAATGGTTTTGAGTGCCCAGTTTGAAGTATCCTTGGCTCAGTTTCAGGAGCATTCTTCCTTTTCAGGAGCATTCTTTCCTTCCCCTCAATACAAATGCGTTTTAGAAAAATATGAAGTGAGACTAGTCTGCGCTAGAATCCAAGAGACGGCATGAAATAAAAAATCAACTAAAACCAAAGAGGTTTTACATGAAGCTGCAACATCGCAGAATGCAACATATGAGTCAAGACTACAAGAGAACTGCATTGGGAAAAAAAAAAAAAATGTTTCTTCCCAGTCCTCTGAGGCTGGGGAGGAACAGATGCCCTTCACTGTATTACCTTATTTTTGGTTTACCTAACACAAACCAGAGTTCAAAATAATTTCATAGAAGCAAAATCACATTTATGAAACATTTATGAAAGGTAGTGCATACGCTCTTAGAAATAATTCAACATTTAAAAAAAAAAGTGTAGCGAAAAGGGTAGTTGGAAAGAAGAATTTGGGAGTTTTCAACCTAAGACTGCAGCAGAAATGCAAAAGTATTCTTTATGTGGTTTTGCTGAGCTTTCCCCAGTTCCTATGCTATGTATCTAAAAAAAGCACCTTCTTACAGTTTTCAGATCATTTACAACCTCAGAAAAAAATTTAGTATCTGAGGTAATTTAACTCAATTAGGAGGCTACAATCATTGGTTTGTTTCTCACACTGACTTTACCCTTAGACTTGCTTCATCAAGGTACATTCAGGATGACATTTGAAATATTGGCAATTTCTCAGCCATAACACTAATACATCTTTAATAACTCACCATGGGAAACCAGGCCAATGATTTGTGAAAGTCCTGTTGTCATGGTAATATAATCTGACCCCAAAATACAGGATCTGGCAAGGGGAAGACAGACTTACAAATGTCTGCTCTCTCCCGTTTCTTTTAATACTGAACATCCTAGCTTTTTCAAAAAGTTTCACAGAAGTTCATGAAAAGGTAACCATCAAGCTCAAAATGGGGTGTTTGAAGAGGGACACACAGCTGCCAATTCCTCCACCTTTGTTTTGCCTCAAGTTATCTACCAAAGCCGTTTAGCAATTCAGCAAACACGAAAAAAAATAGTTTGAATAAATCTGAATAAAGATTCAAAAGCATATTCCATTTTCTTGGCTCCAATACACCCACTCTGGTCTGCTCACTGGCCAAAGTAAAACCACAAAAAAACCTAACAAGTTCTGAATTACTAGTATAACAGAAGTCTGAGCATGTTATTTTCACCAAATCATGCATTTATGCCACATTCTCTACCAGTTCAGAAGACACAAAATGAGGAGAGGAAAGTGACAAACAGAAACTTTCCAAAGCTACAATATCTGGAAACATCAGGTCTAAAATACCTTGTTTGACTTAGTGATCCCCTGAGGCTGAGACACCAAGTCCAATGGATATGGTTCTCTGCTTATGTGACAAACTACACCTACCAAGCTGCTGCCTCCTCTGGAGGGAGTTTCAGAGCCTGCACAGGTTGATAGCTCTCCAGAAGCTTATAGGATGCTGCCCAAAGCAATGGGGTAACAGAGTACCAAGAAAAGTGGAAGAGTTGACAAACAAACAGCAGCTCAGCAGGTTCTGCTGCCACACTCTGTCAAACTTCATAGTTCTTTACTTCAAGCTTCTGTTCTCTGCTACAAGCACCAGTGAAAAGGAACTGGGAACACAAGAACAAAAACAAGACTTTTTCTTTCCTTAGAGGTCTCCCCAAAAATATGCATAACAAAATTAAAAACCCCTCAGTCCCAAAGGGTTGAGCTCAAGGCAGCTTTGCCGATTGCACTGGGGATTCCAAGACTAAAGGAGTCAGGGAAGTGGACATGATATGGCTATAAGGCAACAAAGGATGAAACTAATCTTAGTTATAGAGCAGAAGCAGCAGTAATTTTCTTTATGGTGCTTCTAGAAATTTTACTTTACAGAAAGCTACATGTTCTTTCTCAAACTACAGTGTAGTAAACTAAAATTCATTAAAAATAAATATTCACAATAGTAACACTTAAGATATAAAACTGTACACAAATTCTATAGGTTGCTAAAACTTGGTACTTTTAAGTCAAACTGACAATCATATAACAATAAACTAAATACGGACCATAAGCAGTGCCAGAATTGTGGCCTTAACAGAGATAAAATCCTAAGGTGAATTCACCACATCTCTTTTCCTTTTCCCCTCTCAAAACATCCCATCTGAAGTCTTCAAATAAAGCAAACTAACAGGTCAGGGAGGAAGGCAAAGATACATACAGCAAACAGAGAAAGGTAAAGAAACCTTAGGAAGGAAGCAACCTGTTTGAACCAAGACAGACACTGGAATTTACAGCAGTTATCTATATCAAGTTTCTTGAAAAATGTTTCTAGGGAAAAAAAAAAAATCTAAATAAAATGCAGGTGTGTATCAAGACTAAATTAAAGATGTTATAGAGAAACAAGAATTATCTGCAAGCTTCAGAGCACTAATTTAAGTCAGGCTTGCAGTCTACACATCAACCTAATATATTTTAAGATTTTTGGTTTCAGTTCTGTGATGGAGGAAGAACGTTATCTCTGTTATAGTGAAGCACCGCCTTCAGTTCCTGCTTTACCATCACAGGTCCCAATTTCTATGTTCATTTGAAAAAAAAAATATATATATATAGAATCGCCAAACAAGTAATCATGCTTCCTTGCTGCGTAAGTTATGTAATTGAAAAGAACAATTTACAAAAGTGGGTTGAATTTCTCAGAGGATCACCACCTGGTTGAGTTTGGAAGGGATCTCTGGAGATCACCTAGACCAACCCCACTGATCAAAGCAGAGTCAGACAGCAGAAAGGAGTAAGAAGCTACAAAAGGAATAGCAAGCTGCGAGATGTTCCAGTGTACCCAATTCTGAGACTTGGAAGCAGGAGAGGCTAGCAACGAACAACCACCTTCCACTCTTCCTGCCCATTTTTTAAAAGGTGGGTAGCAATGGTACTTGTACTTAATTATAGGAAACGGATGCTACATGTAAGAGACCTGTATACTAATTTTTGGAAAAGCAGGCTTTTTCTTTACAGGAACTATCGCACATTCAGTGAAGCACAATGTGCCACAAGGCTATTAAGTAACTATATTTAACATATCATTCTGACACTTCATTATCAAATCGGTAAACTTTCTTGTTTACACATGTGTCACAATTTGATATTTCCCAATTTAGGGGAAACTTTTCTCTATTTGTCAAGAATCTCTTCCAGGCAGTATAGCACACCTTCACTGATGGGAACAGTCTATTATTGATTCATAACTAAAAATCTATACACAGCAAAACTATGGCATCACATAAAAAGCTTGCTTCTTAAAGTTTTAATTTCAAGAGTGTAAAACATTAAGTGAATACGGTAAATCCTCTCCAACTGATA
The DNA here is from genome assembly GCA_002844005.1 of Limosa lapponica baueri. Taxonomy (NCBI): domain Eukaryota; kingdom Metazoa; phylum Chordata; class Aves; order Charadriiformes; family Scolopacidae; genus Limosa; species Limosa lapponica. The sequence goes on from KZ506253.1 coordinate 87,849, forward strand.
CAGTCTTGGATCTGTGCAATAATGGTATTTTTTAATTTAGAACTACTTGTTTTGAAACTGAAGAGCCAAGAGACAGCTACAGAAAATGTGTGAATTTTCTTTTATCTATCTTTATGACTTAACCCAACAAACACCAAAAGACAAAAAAAAAAAAAAAAGTGTAAACAGAAACAGAAGCTTCAAAGAGCCAGTTCCAACAAGTTCAAAGATAGCAAGTAGTATTCAGGGATGCTATTTTTTATTGACTTCAAGAGATGTTTTGGGACATGTTGCGTGACTTGACTAGACACTTGTATGCCAAGACTACTAAATAAACCAAAAGAGCAAGAAAGCAAACAATGTAACCCCCCTTGAAGCATGAATATTAGCATGAACTTGTTTTGGTTGGCTAGGGTTTTTTCTTTGGTGGGTTTTGTAGGTTTTTTAAGTGTTGAGTTGTATTAATTCAAATCCATAAGCAGAATTAAGGAGACTAAACTGCTCCTCCCTAGTTATCAAGTAAATGCTTACAGTCACTTGGGACCCTTTAAAGACAGTGATTTATTTAAATTAGGCCAAAGACTTTGAAATTATCATGGGCATTTCATATTACATTTCTATATTATGTATAATAAAATAAGGTTTTAAGCATCAAAGATTTGGAGATTTTTAAAGCTATGATATCTGTTCTAGCTTTTATAAACTAATAGACACATTAGTGATACAGAAAACACTATACTGCACACACAGTAGAAGAGATGTAACACGACTCATGACTAATCCTGGTTTCAATAAAACCTCTTTAAGTACACGTATGTTTTCAGCTAAAGTTACATTATTAAAAACCTTAAGGATATAAAAAGTTTCAGAAACTACTCAAAAGTCGCAGTTGTGAAAAATCAAAATCCTCAAGTGGGAGGTATCCAGATTCCTATTTTTTTGGGGGTTCACTGATGCAAGAGATAGATGAGACGTTCAAATATATAATCAGCAGCGTGTCAAACCACGGCAATTCACATTTTACCCCCTCATGCTAATATTCCCTCAGAGAGCCATTCAGACAGGAAAAATCAAAAAAGAAACATAAATAAGCAGTTGCAGTACAAAATCTCAATGAATTTTTAGATGGCTACGAGTAAATTCCAATAGAAAATTCTTCCCTGGCTACATCACTCATTTTTCCCCCAGGGAAAAATGGGTTCCAAATATCTAGAAATAATAAGCATTTGTCAAAGGCTTTGAAATTAATCCTGCCTAGATACAGCACAGAAATAACTATCACATCATAAACACTAAATATCTTAAGAATTATTTTCCTAGATCTATGCAGAATTGCAAGAATGATCAAGTATCAATTAAAAAGTTAAATAAAATAATTGTTGTCCATCTCCCTTCACAGATGGGACTTCCATGGTAGGTTTTTTTTTTTTTTAAGTAGGCTTTCTATTACACAGCTAATTATTTGCACTGATATTACTAACCTCCATAGGACAAAAACTATTAGTACAAACAAAAGAATTTAACAGCTTGTTTTGATACTGGAATGCGATGTAAGGTTCTTTTGTGCAGCAACTGAAAAGTTTAAATAACATGGGAAATCAGATCATCCAAACCAAAATAGAAAAACAGTGTTACACAAGTATCTGAATCGGGTTCCACTGTCCCTAGCAGTTCATGTTTTCCGTATGAATTTCAAACAATGCAAAAATATTTGCATTTCAGTCTCATTACACTGACTAATACATTTATTAGTAAATACAATCACCGAAATTCTACTTCCATTCTTTTCCACCTGGTATCTCCTAAAGCTTCTGGATTTTAGCAGTTTATATTTTAAAGTAAATCAGATACTAAAAAGGAGTATCAAGTTTTTCAGTAGAGATCTACACAACATGCAAGTGTTTCTATTCTCCTTTGCATTTAAAGACACTGACATCAGGAGTCACTGATTTCAAAGCAATTTACACAGTATGAATTAGGCACTGAGCTGTTTTGGCTTCCTTATTTTTTCCTCTGAGCTTTGTCTTTCTTTTCACCCTATGCACATGATTTTTTTATATATATTTTCTTTTATGTTAAAAAGAGTTTTAGTACCATTTTGGTATACTGTTTTAAAAAAAGTATTTAAGCCACATCAATTAAGTAAAGTATCTAAACACTCAGCAATACCTTTCATAATTTTCTTCCATTAGTCTCAAACCCCTAATTACAAACGCATGATTGTTTCCAAAATCACAACAGCAGTGCCAATCCTTTTCAAAGGCGAAACAGAGTCAACACTTAGTTCAAAGTAATTAAAAAGAAGACTAAGAGGTCTATCAGGAGCACCTTACCTTAAGTCCTCATCCAGCAGAAATAACATTCCGTCCATCCCCACAGCCTATTAACCAGTACCGCGTACTTCAAGCACTTCTGCTGAAATCATAACCGATTGCATAACAGAAGTTTGTGCAAAAGGCACCTATTAAAATTACTGGCAGTAAGTTATTAGACTAATTAGATTTATAAACTTATCCAACTCAGCAGCCAGTGTTCTACAGAATTGCTTGGCATGTTGAGAGCAGTTTAGACGCTCGCAGTGTTGAACTGTTCATCACAGGCATATCCTGTTATATGTGGGAAGCAGAACATACACATACAGTTCTTACATGCATATCTTAAAAAAAAGTGTTTCCACAATACCATGAATATGGACAACACCAGATTTAACACTTGTGAGATCAGAATTCAATGACAGTGTAGAAAATGATTCTGAAAAGGGAGCTAGCCAGTCTACTTAGATATATCTAAACATCCTGATTAAGTATAGCAGCTTAAAATAAAGGGTTAAAACAATATATAGCGTTACTGAGTAATATCTGGAGGAAGAGGATATATTTACAATGGTCTTGGCTTTATTTTCCTACCTGCCCCTCCTCACCCACCAGTGTTTATAAACATTCTTCACCAGAAGATTTCTTCCATAAGAACACACTCTTTTTTAGTCTTCATTATCAGCATCCCTCTTTGTTCTGTATTTTGGCTACTTAACCTTCTTCATGAGCACAGTTTTCCCCTGCAGTCAAGCTCCTACCCCTGATCTTCAAAGGCCCTGCAGTCCTGCATTACTCAGCAATATACAAATTGCTGGTTTTTTCATGATACAGATCAAGTTCAACACAGATCAATAAAGTCACCAACTTCTTCAGATCCCTTTCTCCTAGGATGCTTTAGAGATATTAACAAAGCTGTATTAGAGAGGGTCAGGTACGTTTTCTTAAGAGTAAAGCTACACATAAGTAGTTTATACATGTGGTTGCATCCCCCTCACCAATCTTTAGCACACACTTTATCTTCCAAGAATATAAGATGCTCATGTTTGTCCCTCTTCCAGCAGATGTGAGCTGTGGCGTGTGGTAAGCACTAACATAATAAGAATTATGGTTGTTTTTTCTTTATGGGTACTTTATTCCACTTCCAGTAACTCTGTACCCATTTCCTGAGAAGTTTAAGATATTCAAAACTAAGTGAACAATTTATCACCTTACAATTCCCATAAACACAGCATTTTCCAATATCACCTAGAATATAGTATGATGAAAATTTCAGACACAGACTATCCACCATGAGGAAGAAATAAATTTCCTGAGCAGTAGCCAAAGTGTAAGTAGAACACTTGGCTAATCCTATTTTAGTTAGTGTTATACAGCACTTTCTAGTCTCATATTCAAGATGCTTCATTAGGGCAATGGAAAGACGAACTTCTTACATAAAACAGGTTATAGACAAAAAAAAAATTGATTAAGTATAGAAATTCATGCCAAGACACTAACAATAAGTAAAACCCCATCTGCTAACTGGTCTTATACATTAGTTATATGCCATGCAATGACCTGGGAGTATATTACCTTGGTTTTTTGAATTTTGTATTCTAAGCCAAACATAGTAATTTCCTCCAATACTATGTGATGTTGCAGCCAACACGGAACATTTGAGAGATTTTCTAGATGTCAGATACAAACTGTTATGGTACCTAATAGGCTTTAGTAACTGTGATTAATTTGGAAAAAAAAAAAGTTTTAAATACAAAAAGTTTGGCAAAACAAGATCAACAAGCTTCCTGCATTTCTAAATTTATTACTCATTTTACGCTAACTTGCAACATAATTGCATTATTTATGTATAATTCACATCACACTCCACTTTAAAATCTAATCAAACATTCTCTCCGAACACCAAGTACAACCCCTGAAAAGTCTTCAGACTTCTCCAGCTTCTGCAGTAGGATTCCTGTGAAGAAGTGCTGTAGACCAAATACAATTGTAATATTTAGCCAAAACCCACATGATAAGGAGAGGAACAGGCAGGTACAGTACATGGGGTTTGTCTTAACCCAACTTTTGACTTAAATCCTTCCCACAATGGTACTGATTTGGGGATCATACTCAGGTCTTCTCCAAGCATAAACTCATTAAGCAAAACATTCATTTCCACAGACTGGACAAGATACATACATTCTACTCTGTGTAATTATTCTGTCTGATTAAAACAGAAATACAACACAATTAAAAGAAAGCTATTTTCAATATATTATAAACTAGAAGTTCTAAATAAAGTCAGAAAAAAAACCCTAAGTAGATTACTTGTCTCCTTTAGGGTTTAGTGACCTGTGACGTGCTTGCTGACCTGCAGGGCATCTGATACGCCAGCAACTCTAGAAATCCGGAAGGCCTGAAAAACGTGCTCCAGAATTTATTAGTAGCCTACAGTCAAATTCCTCCTCAATGTTACTTAAAGCATTTGAAAAAGCACCACCACTGTGATGAGGGACTGTTTTGAAAAAGTTATGCCACATCTCAGAGTCCTGGTAATGCTCTTTAAAGTGACTATTAGTGCCCTGGTTGCAAATGCGACCACACAGGCATGAATCAAGCTGAACTGTCCCATTCAAATTTTTATTTATTTTTACTGTGAAGACCGTTCAGAGCAGCTTTGGTAACAACTTTTTACCTGACAGAATAGGAAGCAGCAGCGCAGGAAGGATTTCACATATTTTATTCTGAGCCCTCTGCAGGCAGCAGTAAAATTGAGAACCTGGTAATTTTAAGTGCTTGCTACTCGCCTATTTATTCATTAGCAAGAGCTAATGGAGTTATCCACAGACACTCTTAGAGGGGTTATCACAACAGAAGGCCTTGAGGCAGGATGACTTAGGGAGGAGCAGGGAAGGAGGCTGCTAAAGGCCATCCCTCCTCCCAGTACCTGCAGCATCCTGCAAAAGGACAAACATACTTGAATTCCATCACATAACCCTTAAACACATAAATATGTTTATAAAGAAGAACTAGCCTAGAAAGGCCTATAGTGTATCCTGACATACAGCCAAGCATTTGAAATACACACAAGCAGGAAAAACAGAAAAATCCAACTGCTGAAGTTTATTTTTACCTCACTAGTGCTGTTATCACTGTGCTCTGTACAACTTCAGTAATTCTTCGCAGCTACCTACCCTAAAAGCACTCTTATAATAGTTAATTATTTTGTGTTGCCAACAAGACTTGTTCCTGTTAAGCAACTCTTTACAGGATTTTAAGCTCGCACTCAAATATTTTGTTAAATAGGCATATAATTTTAAAATTTTAGAAAGTTTCAACGTCAGAAGCTGTCTTCTGAAGCTTTAACATTTAAGGCATTTTTCTTTTTTTACAGGTCTCCTGGATGTTTGCCAGTGGGGTTCTAATGCCACTGCTACAGCATCTAAAATGCTATTTTAAGCCATTGCTGTGCTGACCATTACATTTTTCAAGTACGAGAACAGCTTCCTGAAAAATAACAATTGTGAATAATTGTTTTTGTTGTTAATGAAACCATGAATATCTTGCTTCTACTTCCATGACATCTTAATTCCTGACCTATGGTTTGAAAGAGCATGGCAGCTGTTACACCTTTCCCTGCTTTAAAGATGCAACCACCTCTAAACTTCTGCTACTCCATGAAGTAAGTAACACCACTGCATCCCAGCTAGCTCTTAGCAGCCATGGGATCAATTGCGATCATGCACATATGGCCTTCTGTACGTCTGTTTTTCCATTTTACTCTATCAGTTTCCCCTCCTGCCCTCGTGCTCCTATTTTCAATAAAGTGTAAATAAAAAAAATAAAGATTCTAGTTGTAGTTTATTTGCTGTTTGGAAAAAAAGGTATGGAGCAGTACCCCACCTTCAATAGTTGTCAGCACCATGTACTTCAGAAGTCACTGCAAAAGGTAGCTACGGCAAATCTGTCTCAAAAAAGATGTACTTGCTTACCCTGAATTAGCTAGAAGTAGTCCTAGAAGCAGAAGCCAGAAGCCATTTACTTTTCCACGTACTCTTATAATTTTGTATAGTTTCCAACATAAGCATACATAATATACATGTACTCATATACTTCTAAGTGCAGCTAACTTCTCGGCCTCCACTGTATTTTGTGGCAATGAGCTCCACAGACAAAACCTTTCTTGAAATTAGCCAAGGCAATTTTACCCGTGTCCTCTTGTTCCCAAATTATTTGAGGGCACATAAGGTCCAGATCATGTTCTAAGCTAGTTCTCATTTATAATTTAAGTACAAAAAAGTGGATATGTTATCATAGCTCTAGGCTCCTCATGAGTCATTGTCTCAATCAGAAGATGCAGGTTTACCATTAGCTTTAGAGATTTGTTTCTTGGTTTAGGTATTACTTTGCCATTTCATTTTGAATTCCTTCTAATCCCTGTAGATCATCTTTAGTCATTTAAAAAAATACACCACCACAATTGAATTCTGAGAAGTTCAGGACAAGCTCCAGCTACACAGCAGGCCCTAACTCATTAGCTTTTTGTTTCCCAAGGCTCAAGTTAAAGTACTCACTTGATTTACAATATGGGACATTCTGGGCTTTGTTATCTGTCCACACCAAAACCAAATGACCATTTTGGCACATTTGGCAACAGATTCAAACCTCATAAACATATTAATTCATCACAGTAATAGCGGGTAAGAGTAGTAAATCCTTAGGAAGGCAGAAGTGACCACATAAGACAGTCCACGGTACTTGGAGAATGTATGGGTGAAGGAAGAGAAGAGGAAAGGTACTGGCCCTAACACCAGCTACACTTCCTGCTGGCACAAAGTTAGGAGCAAGCAAACCTGGCCTACAAGGACAATACAAGGGACTTCTGGTTAAGTAAGAGTGACTCTCTTACTTATATTAGTAAGAGCGAAAAATAACGCAAAAGGAGATCTTCCCACAGTCTGACAAGAAGAATTAGCAGCACGCAAACTCATCATTTAGTTAATCACTCATACCATCCTTTTTCTTACCTTTCTTCTGCTATGAAGACTCACCAACAGACTGCCTCGTTTTCCTGAACCAAAGTATTTACCGTTCATCAAGAGTTCTCAAGCAAAGAACAGCAGATGCTGAACTAAACTGGACAAATAGAAAAAGCACAGGACACAGCGCTAAAGCAGAAGAACTGTTAAGACATCATTCCAGGCTTCAAAACAGGATATATTAGCTCAAGCAGCATAATCTAGCTCTGCAAGTGTTGCATTTTGCCAATGCTACCAAGAAAGGAGCAAAACAAAGTTTTGAAGCCTGTACTTAGGCATGTAAGCAGAACAATACAAACAGTTCACATCAAGAAAATAAACTAGGAAGTCTTAAAATGCAATTTGCAAGCACATAAAGAACACTAACCTGAGAAGTCTACAATTAACATCAACCAATTGCTTCTATTACTTATAATTCTGGAAGGTGCTGGCCTCAAGACTTAAGCATCAATTACAACAGTCACCTCCAAGGATACACAGCATCCCCACAACACTTGGTCATACTAGCCAGACCCTAAAAAATCCATTTCAGCTGACTGAAAGCTTCTCCCCTAGTCACTTCTTCCTATGGCAGTGGGCCTCTGGCCATAAGCCATGAAGAAGGAGAGAAATTCTTCCATCACTTCCCAAGAAATTATATTGAAGGTAAGAGGTATGTGTTTCTAGATACCCTTCTTGTAGAAAGCTAAGAGTTCAGAATATCCATTGCGAACTGCTCCAAAATGCAAACCTCAATTCAGGATTTTTCAAGCTCTCCAATTCACAGGGCTCTATTCAGCTTCCTTTTTCAGCAGCACTTTCTTCCACTATTGTTATCAATTACTCAATCAGATGAATTAACACAAGTATGTCCTTCAAGAAGTTCAAGCTGCCAAGGCAACAGCAGCCTTCCTGGCATTTTAGGTGTTCATTGCCATGTTTCAAACACTATTATTTATTTATTTTTAGTTTTCAGAAAAGCTAGAACTGAAGAGATAGCCTTAATTTTCATGTTTCATGTCTCTGCAATCCTAGTTCAACCCACTAACATCAATTTACTTAGAGAGAGAAAACTGCTTACTTCACTAGAAAAAATTGCAAATCTCTTTTCAGACACTACATTTCAAACCATTATCTTACCAGTTTGAGATTACAAACAACCTTTATTTACCACTTAAGCACAATCTTAGAGAAACTGGTCACATTCACTGACAGACACTATAATTAAATAGTATTCAGACATGGCTTGATCTTCTTTCATAAAGAAAAAAGACTATTTTTCCCAGCAATTATGTTTGCTTGGTACATTTCTCCTGTGGTCGCTTTAGGGAGAGTAGACTACCAATGGTAGTTACTTCTTTTAGCTCTTATTTCTGAAGCAAAATGTAGATCTTTCCAGCAACTTCATTATTTCTGAAAGGGCTTTGTTTCTATATCTTGCCTCTTCATTAGAAGCAGACAACATAAATCAGTGGCTGAAAATGTGCAACTGATGAGCAAAAATTAAAACATCTCCAGTGTTCACCCATCATGCTTGAAGTATTTTGCACAGGGACAAATAATTTGAATAACTTCATTATAAATTTATACCTAAAATACATTATATATTTAGTATATAAAATGCTACAGAAGATAATGATTTTTCATATTATAGTTATATGTTTGAGAATGGTGGCCAAGAAAGTTGAAGTTTTCAGTAGAAAAGAAGTTCTAGCACATAATTTACAGAAGGTCTCCAAATACATATTGCAATTTACTACAGGAAACAAATTTACACAGACCTCACAGTGCCAAGTTGCCTATGCCAAATTCTGCAAAGCTACATGGCAATATTATTTGATGAATGCAATCTGCATGACTGTTCTAGTGATCACACTAACAAAACCATGGGAAGACCTGTCTGCATACACAAAGGCTACAGACTTAATCCAGAAGCTATCAACTTTCCTCTTAAGGCACATACGGCACATCGAGTGCCTATCATCAAGTATTTTTGTTCCAGAATTATCTGACAGCAACTTTGAGAAAGTAATTCTAAAGAATACCTATAAATTCACTGAATTACAGGATTTTTAAAAGTCAAAGCAGAAGAAAGAAAGAAAGGGTGTTTGGGATTTTGGATAACTGCATGTATCTTACATTGATCTGATCTGACCTGACCTTTCATCTAATATAATACACAAACTCCATCATTTACAAAAAGGTATTCCAATGTTTTGGGGGGATTTTTGTTGTAGTTGTTGAAATATAAAAATGAATAAAACATTTTAGATCTTTATAAAACATACATGTTCCTGAAACATTAAGAATGGTTTAGTCTATCATGTTTAGAGATTGGGCAGGAAGGAACTCCTTTTAAAAATAAAACTTTAAAAAAAAAGCAAGCTTCTTTAAACATCTCTCCAATTAAAAAGTATTTAAAGGGAGGGTTCCATGGCTTTCCTAAACACTTTTTAGGTCACTAAATATCAAGACAATCTTCTATTTGAAAATACTTATGAACACTTACAATTTCCAATGTCCTTTACAGATTCCTTTGGAGGACTGTTTGTGATGCTTTCAGAGAGAACACTTTCATCCAATAGCTTCACAGGCACTAAAAAGTATGTTCTGAATATTTTCAGTATTTGCACAGTAAATATACACATTAAAGATTCCCAGAGATTGGATTGTGATGGTCAGGCAAATACAAAAATTGAAGTTAACTACTGCTAACCACAATTGTCTGCTATAACACGTTAATATTTATTTTGCCCCTTCCACAGAGCACAGTACTCTCTAGAAGCTGAAAATATCTTCACGCAAATCATCATCTACCATTTACATGTTAAATGCCAATAAAACAAAAAGGCTGCTCAATTACTTCACTATGCTCCAGCATATGCAAGCAGCACTAAGAACACATCTGAAGAGCACAGTCAGTGAAACCTTACAGAAGGTGCTACCCTACGCTTTCATGACAAAAGGGTGACTCAACTGTTTCAACCCAGTCATATTCCAGAGACAGTGCACTTCATTAGTAACAGGGTACCTCATTCTCTACAGGAAAATACAGATTCCTATTCTGCTTTGCTGTTCTGTTTTTTCATAAAGCACTATAAACATTTAAAATTTACTGCTTTAAAGGATGACTGCCTTAAAAATCAATTCAGAAATAATATCGACATCAGACAGCAAATCCTATAGGATCATCTTTCCCGCTTTTTGTTATAAAGCAGCCAGAAAATCAGAGCCCCAATTCACAACTAGGCCTTTTAGCTACTATCCCATAAATAAGAAGAGGCTATATTGCCAACAACTGGATATACTTGGCTCTAACACACACATGCCTGATACTATTTCAAAAATTAAAATCCCTTTCCCTACCAGAAAAAGAAAGAAGAAAATCAAAACCACCGTCATAGACATTTCACACCTCCTTTCCTCCCTCCTCTCTCTCCAATCAAATACGTGCTGAGGAACTCCTCTCTTTCACAAGCAATTACAGAATTGGAAAAAGTCTCACAAACTTGGAAAGAAAGAAGAGAACATGGAGGCACATGCACATCCCGCCCCATTCCCTGAACATTTATGAGTAACTTGCCATTTCACCTAATTTAGGATATTAGGCCCACTAAAGAAATACTTGGCAGTGCAATATGCTGATCCATTCTTAACATAATAACCTCATTCAATAGATTAAAGAGGGGCATTTATACCTTGAATTCATTTGAGTGCTACAGTAAATTATTTAACAAGTACTTAAAATACGTAGTCATTAACTCATGGTTCCTTTTATATTATTTTCACTTGGTCCTATTTTGTAAGAACACAAGAAATGAAACCAAAAGAGCAGCAGTTGCTCCTTTTCTCACCAGCAGGTTTGTTTAGGTTTTTTTTTTTAAAAAAAAAAAAGGAATTAAGGTGTATATGTTCTCACATACATGTATACAGATATACAGCATTCAGAATTTTAGACCAAAGAACTAAAAAAAGAACAAAAAAGGAATTAAGATGTTTAGCAGACATCTCCAGTTAAGGCCAGGTCAAGATTTTCACTGAACAGCTGGTAACAAACAAACCATAACACTAAACACAAGCTAATTACTACTACAAAATATTTCCTTGCCAGTTGTCAGAGATGCTGAGAGTTTGAGTATCCTGTACTGCAAGTGACATCAAAGGACAACAATTAGCATTACACACAACTTTCCACACATAAAACAATCATGAAACACCCTGAGTTGTTCTGCTTCCCCTTACATGCCTTTCTATAGGGCAGACAGTGCCATATGAACCCTCAAAAATCCTAGAGGAAACGAAAACATTCCACTTCTGTCAAACACAACCTGAAAGTAAGAATTAAAATGCTGTTTATAGTCCACAGACAGACTTCCTCAAAACAATACGGAATCTTTTCAGATGGTATAAAAATACATTATGATACTTTGACAAACATACATACATCCAGTAAAATTACCAAGCCAAAAATAACCTTCTAGGAAATCTATAGAAGCTGAGTTGGTTTTTCTATGCTTATCCCAACTCAGAGGCAATATGTGCCGAACAAGTCACTCATAATTCAGATTCCGCCTGAGAAGTTTTTGCTTGCTCTTCTTTAAAAAGAGAAATATTTCAAAATTGCAGTCACAACAGAAGTCAAAGCAATCATACCCGAGTTATTGGGTCTATTTGTAATCACAATCTTCCTTACTGACTACAACAGTACTAAATATTTAGAAACACAAATTTAGTACGGTTACACTTTGAATGCTTTGATTTCTACAGTTTCTTACATGTAAGTTATGACCACCAGTCATCATCTCCCTCCCATCTATACACAACTGTGACAGAGTTGGGTGAAGTAAAGGTCAGAGGAAGCTTAAAAGGCATTTGAGTTTTCTCTCATCTTGACAGGGATTTCATCCCTCTACATTGCACAGGGAGTTCAAAGTTACAGAGAAAAACACTAAAAGGTATTTCTATACCACACATTTGTTTACAATGATTCAAAGGAAAATACCCTTTCCAAACTGAACAGGAGCAATTCACAACAGATACTATGTTCAGAAACGTAACACTTTATGCAATTAAAAGGACCGCTGACTGGGTATGCAAGCACCAAAGATTAACACTAGTTTACCAATAACTAGGACTGTTACTGACCCATGAGAACATTAATTACAAATAAAAGATGAGCAACGTCCGCAAAAAAAGGGTGTAATTTACATTTGATTTGCACCTTCTGATCTTACAGGAATAAACCAAGTGTAACACTGAGGACACAGAAATAAGTATACATTAATAGCACCGTGTGCTGAAATCACCTGATCTGCGTAACTCATCTACTACAGTACAGTAGTAAAAAAAAAAAGCAAGCACTAAATGCAGTAGGACACTGACTATTGTTGAATGTGTATCCACGTTTTCAGCAGCTTTCAGTACTGTCCCTAATATTTTAATACTGTCACTTAAGCAACTGCTGGAGAAGTTCAAATCTTCATACATATGAAGAAAGCAGAGCCTTGAAAAATTCCTGCTGGATATCCATGCTAATTAAAAGAACCAAAAAACCCAAAAGACACACAAATAGAAGGCTGGACAAGTACTTAAGTCACACACAAGTTTAAACAATTTGCCTGGCCAAGTGGTTTAGCACACATAAGCAGCAGGTTAGAAAATACTCTACAAACAACTTCCAGTCGCTATCAAATCTATACCTTATGAGAAATTCTGTCTACATTTTTTAACAGACTGTGGGCCCATCTGTATCTTTCTGTTCGGCTTAAATTTACGGAAGATCTTCTGCTGCCTGTTAAAGCAATTTATAAAACCGTACTCCTCCAATATACTCAGAAGAATGGGTTATTCAAAAGTATATAAACAGATGATCAAGATACTCCTCAAATTTTATTTAAAAAAAAAAAACCACAAAGCACAGCTTTCTGAAAGTTTCCTTGAGAAAAAACAAATGTCAGTGGTACCTGCATTTGTCCCTC
>KZ506253.1:102312-119574 GCA_002844005.1 Limosa lapponica baueri
TCTCTCTCAGGAAAGTCTATCCAGCTTCAGTGGAAGATGGAGACTTTTTGTGTATAACTGCAACCACAAACCAACTCCTGCTTCAAACACTGATAATGCATAATAGGTGTTTGGAGGCTTGCACAAAACGAGCTGATAAGGTTTTCTACACCACAACTGACTGTAGCACAATTACTGTCTTTGTTCGCAAATTCCAAAGACAGACCAAGAGTTAGAGTGTTGCAAGACATTAAGCCAGAAGGATGATGAGGTGCTCCAATTTGATACCATAATTATGCTGCACTTCCATCATGCAGTTTGTAACTCCGTGAATGCTTCAGAACAGGCTAAAATAAATAAAGTGGTATCTCCAGTCACTCACGAGCTCTTTCCATCTTAGCTTTAGGCTATGGTTTCTTGTACGATCACACTGAGAATAAACTAGTTCCTTATTTATGGTGATCATTACCATGAAATAATTTACTGAATAATCTTACCCTTAGTCCCTGCTTAGTATGCTGATAAAGCATGCTTTTGCTTAATAGCATTGCCTTTGGTGGCCTAAATGCAGCAAATGAAAGGCATAGACCCACTTTTAAAAAAAGTTTTCAATCATTTGTTGAAGTATAATACGTATTACACACAGCACATTTTAGTCTCATAAATTAATCAAGAACAGAAAAAGAACCAGTGCATTAAATCAATGAGAACAAAGACACACTATTCTTTTCTATTCTTGGTTATGTTTCACCTACACCAAAATGCAAGCCCAGATCACACATTATTCCCAAAAAAGGTCATACCAAGAATACACTTGCTTTTATTACACTGATATTCAGGTGTGCATAGTTTCTTCTTCTAAAAGACAATACTAACCCAACCACTGTTTACAACTTGATCTATTTCCTAAGCTGTTAGGTCTGAAAAGGCTTATTTACTTTATTATCCTCTTAAAGCAGACAGCATTATTAAAGGGGTTCTTTTTTGTAGCATAGGTGTGCTATCCATGTGTCTTTTTACCTATGCTAAACCAAGGCACATTAACATTTTTGGAGGTTTAATTTTTTTTGGTACTATTATTATTACTATTGTTATTATTTTCCTTTCCATCCTCATAACTTTGCTAGCCTACCACTGACCATTACAGCCATTACTCTGTTGTGGCATTATCTAGATCACAGTAACTTGCAAAGGCTGAAACACTTCACCACCAATACACAGACTGACAAACGCGTAATTCTAATTTCCAGATTGGACTTAACATAAAGAATGCAACTCCTGAGACAGTAACAAAGATTGCTTTTCAACACAAAATACCTTTAAAACCTTTTGTTGGGTTGTTTTTACATACACAGATGATTTTTATACACTGACAATTTCCAAAGAGCAGCCAAAAGTGTAGTGCTAAGGACCATTTCCTGGAAATCAAGTTATCAGTTGGAGAGGTACATTTCTCAGCATCTCCAACAACCTGCTTTATCTTAAGTGCTAAATTACTGCTTTTACAACCCCCAGAAATCTGTTGGTTCTTCCTGTCTTTAAAGACAATGCAATACCAAGCACTGTAGAAATCCTCAGTTCAAAGCTATCATGGCATTCAGAAAATGCCTCTATAAAAGACACCAGAAAAAAAGGTCCATCCAAACAGGTATTGCCACCTACAGCCAGCCAGCAGACATACAAAGTGCAGACCCTAAATTCCTCATCATTCTTTACTTAGGGCAGAGGGCTAACAAAGTCAGTTCTGCCAACAATAGGTATTTTATTTCATCAGATGAAGTGAGAAGCTGGACTTGTCAGCATCACACAACAGCAACCACATTTTCTTCGCCAGTGCTCTCTTTTTACTCATGTGATTTGCCATTACCGAGGGCAACTATTTTTTCAAGTTCCATAAATAGCCAAATTGAAGATATGAGGAGACTTTATTAACAGTCAATCTCCTAGAACTGAAGTTATGCAATTTTCATATTGGTGGCAAGACTCTGAAGCAAGTTTAAAGTCTGGAAAATGGAAAATAACAACACAGTCGCTAGGATGCAACTAAAACAAAATACCACCATATATCTATGCTAAGCCACTATAAATCCTTTGTTGTACAGTATCTTCTAAAAGTGCCTTCTCCCTTTTTCATCAAATACACAGAAGCAAAACTTACAGCAAATAAAAAAGCCTATATAAACTCTAAATCAGCTTACAAAATAAAAATAAGTGTGCAAAATAATTACCACATCAAAAATAATGTTTAACTGGAACTTCCAATTCTATTTCAATACATTCATTCACTACTGGTTACTAACATCTTCAACAAGTATTCGATTACATCTGTAAAAATCTTATTTGTACTTGATCAGCCTTCCTATTCCATCCTTGCAGACATAAAGAAAATTCATCCAATTTTCTGACTGTACTCTTGCTTTACAAGCTAGTACTAGTTGCTACTACCAGAGATTCTCAAAGGCTGTTCACAAGCCTTTCACTTCTCACATTCAGTTTTAATCTTCCAACCTCTCCACAGAATAAGCAGCCAAAACATACATGCTATATGGAAAACATTTCCTCCACTTTTTTTTTCCCCCTCTGTCCAGCTGAAAAGGTATCTTTTAATAAAAATTTCTCTTCAAGAAGAAAGTTATGAGGGATAGTCAGATAATAAAGACTACTTCAAATCTCTATGTCAGTTTTATGTGTTTATCACCACCTTTTCCTCCTTTCTCTTTTGTTTCACTGTTGGATGAAATGCATAAACAGGTGAAAACAACTTGAATCAGACTAAAGAATGCAAGCAATTCCACAGGAAACGTCAAGGACAGGGAGACAGTTATTAGTTCTCTTATCCTTCATTCACAAAATCTGCTTTTGAGTAATGGTAAACAACGTCTCAGATTAAGCTATTTTTAAATTCACTTACAGCAGCCCTTATAAATACTGTAAAATACGTTGATTTTTTAAGTTTTCACTTTACAAGTAATTTAAGAAGTATACAAGTCTGTACAAAATCTCATTGCAAGCATCTATAGTATAATAAAGCATTGTCTACGAAGATATAAAACTGATTTTGCAACACTAAATATTCATACACAAAAGAATTCACTGCCATGTAAATATGTATTTTTCCATACTTAAGTTTCAAGAGCATAAAAATAAAAGAAATTCTCTCCTACAGTTCCAGAGATGAAATACTAAGCTTAAAAGACCACCTCTAAAATTGACAGGATTTAATAACTGAGCTGAATAAATTGAGGTAACTGCTGCAAATCCAAGAATCTAAATTAGAATCACACACTAAAATGAATCCATACAATAATTCAAGCTAAGAAAAAAAGAAACTTAACATCCAAAAAACTGGCCTGAATTTTTGTAGATTGAAATATTAGAAGAGATGATGAATCTACCAACACAAACACATCTATGGCATACTCAACAGGCTGAAGAAAGACTAGTCAGAAGAACTAGGGTTGGCTGGGTTTTTTTGGGGGGTTGGGGTTTTTTTTTGTTTTTATTAGAGAAACTATAGTGGTATTACTTGTATCCTCTCTTTAATAAACAAAGTCTGCAAAATAATTTTACATACAGCATTCTGCCAAGCAGTTAATTTCTAATATCTCTTATTTCAAGTCACAGTGACGATTTACAAAAAAAAAAAAAAAATAATCAAATCATTCATACTAGGGAAATAAAGGTTTCAGTTTTCAAAGCACATACACTCCAAGCTGTATATATATAAAAGGCCATGCCCTGATAACAGGCATAGAAAGAGCTGCAAAAGTTGTTCTAAAAACTGAGCAGGGCTAAAGACTTAAAGATACTGGCGCATCTTTAAATGCAATTATACACAGGTTTAACGAAAGCTGGGAGTTAATCTAAACAAGGTATTACATGGGTCAGATGTTTTTTCAAAGGCACACTAAATGGAATTTTACAGCTTCTTCACTGGCCCAATTATGTCATCGCTTACTTCTTTCTCCTACCTTTTCCCTTGTCAGGTTTAGAATCACTTGGGATGTATCAATATAAATCATCAGTGATATATACATGCATGTGCATATGTGAGACAGAAATGGGGATTTTATACACATACATTTAAAGCATATCTGCTTCTTAAATGTTTATGTACTTTTACAATACAGTACCCTTTGCCTCCAGTAAAAAGGGGGAATGATCTAACAAACAGGCAAAAAACTCCCAAGAGAACTCTAGTTAGAGACATCTGATGGCCAGAGAAGCGATAAGCCAAGCATAGTAACAGCGTATCTCACACTACCCTTAGTAAGTGGTGAGGTCTAAGCCCCATACCAAAAGAAATTCCAGCCAAGATGACAATACAAATAATACCTTGCCCTGAGATCCCCTGGAAGCGGAAACAGAAGCAATTTCACTAAGTTTTTAAATGTTACAGGCACATATACAAGGAGAAATGCTGCTGTAAATTATCTAATTGTATACAAAAGTGACCTAACCATGCAAAAAAACACAATTATTTTTGGTCTCCATTTAATAGAGTCATATCCTGCTCTGTAAAGAATCTAAATGATTTTCCAACTGCAGCTAAACAAAAGTGTAGTCTACCTGGAGATGACAGATTGAACAAAGACGCAACGTGCACGAGAGAAGAAAGGATATGATCTTTGGCTAGCCAAATAACAGAGGAAGAAGGTATTTCTGGCTATTGTTACCCTGAGGGATTTAAACATTCTGGAAAAACTACCAATCGTGACAAACAGCTAACATATGCTCTTAAAATCAGGGTACAGTCACGTGCTAGATGTCATTTTCCAAAACACTGATTATCAATGAGTTTATGATTCTCTTACTCAGATGGGACCCCCTGAAAGCTCAGGAGGCTTTTTCAGTTGGTTAAAAAAAAAAACAAAAAGCAAATAAACAACACAGAAAAAACCCACCAACAACCCACACCACAGAACACAATGAGACCCATGAAGAGAAGGATTAGTGTCCTGGTTTAGAAAGACTGAAGGTAGGAAAACCAAAACACGTTTTATAGAAAAGTGGCTGCTAGTAGCATAATGGCGACACTGTGGGCTTTAACACCTCAGTATGTCTTCTACCACCTTCCTGTATTTATTGACTAAAAAACATAATCAGAATGAAACAGTGTTGGAACTTGTCTTCTAGCACTCCTGGAAGACAAGCTGCTACTCATTATAGCTCTCTGGCATCTTAGAAAGACATGATGAAAGCCACTAAGACAGTCAACACCTCATGATCAACATAATCAGAGACTGCTGATAGAGTTAGTATTTTCAATATTAATAAAAGAATCCAGCCTCTCCCAGCAACCTGGATTTTTTTATTTTTTTTTAAAATAAAGTTTGGCCACTGATATTACCCCTGATTTTAGTTATGGCACCAAGAAGATATTTAAAAAGTATTTCACCTCCCCATTGCTACGGCATTTTTCCCACATTGTGTTTAGTGCTTTATTTTGTCTCCTCACTTGAGTCTCAGTTTTTCTTTTCTAGTGTTCTTTTCTGTCCTCTCCCACATTCTCAAGGCAGGCTATTTATCTCAAAGTTACTTCTCCCATTAACGTGGCTTATCCTTAGACAAGAAGTTCTTTGGGAGAACCACCACAGTCTTCCTGTCTACCTGTAAACATGTATCATAAGAGGTCCTCAACACAGCGAGGAATTTCCACACATAATTAATATCAAACAATCGCACTTTAAAACTGCTGTTTGGATTGCTTCAGCCTGCACATGCAAGGGCCTTTCACAACCAACACAGCTTCTCTGCACACACTGTCAAAGAAATGAGAATATTCACATGCACATGCCATAAGACCAGCCAGTGGTCCTTTATTTGAAAAGGTGAAGGTGGGAGAACATGTGCAGTTTCTTACTTTGACTGCACAGAATTGGTGCACCAGACTCAACGGCTCACCATCCCTCCGCAGGCCTGAGCAGCTCTCACAATGGATTCATGCTTTGAAGCAAAACCACCAAGACCAAAAGTGCCCCAAGTTCAATTTGAAGAGCCACAACGGTGTTGCTGAACCTCCCTTTTCCCACCAAACTCATTTGCCTAAAGCATCTCTTGGCTGTCAAAGAGAAGGCTTCCACATACACCACAGACTCACAACTGGTTCAACCTGAGTAAAGTCAGTACTTGAAAAAGAGAAGCTGAGGCAGGATGAAGTCTAGGCTTGTGAAAAAAAGAATCTACATAAGAATAAATATTAATTATTTCAGTGTAATAAATAATCTAAACTACAATCACCACTAGCATACCCACATTCCACAGTATTCTTTTGTCTTCTTCTATACAATGGGAATATACACACTGTCACAGATTGTTAAAACACAATTTACCCACGCAGTAGTTTCAGAGCATAATCAATACAACCCACCCCCTCAAGAGAAAAACAAGTATTTCAACATAATACCTACATGCCTTGGGACCTGAGAAAACAGTATTTCTAATTAAGACAAAAACATCGCACCTCTTCATTTCACAGAACGGCTGTAACGAGATCTGCAAGTTAGTGCAAATCGAACTATCAGACAGTCTATCTTCCAATAAAGTTACAGGCCGTCTTACCTCTCATCCTCACCATCCACGAGAGGCGTCGTCAATGGCAGCACCTTCAGCGGAAAGAGGGACGCAGAGGATGGCATGTTGCTGCTACCGCCATCTGAAACAGCCGATGCTCCAACACCACTATCACCACCGGCAGCTTGAGGTAAACCCACCAAGGAAGGTTCTGTGGGGCGCCTGCCATCTTCGATTTGGCTTACAATTGACTGAGCTAGTGATTGTGCGGGGAACTGGGTAGAGCTGAGCGGCATCTGCTGTGGCACACTCTGTGCCACCGGCATACCTATACTTGTTGATATCAAGGGAGGCTGACTAACACTTTGAGCCAGATTCCCGTTCTGCACAGCCGAAGCTTGTGCTATATTCTGTGGCTGTCCCAAACCTATAGAAGCAGAAGGTATGCCAGGAGGCACAGCTGAACCAGCTTGACTTGGGGCAGGAACAGTACTAGCAGAAGGTATAGGGCTAACCGCAGACATCTGCTGGCCGGCCATCCCTTGGACTACAGATTCCACGCCTTGTGCCTGCGGCTGTACAGGTAACAAGGTGTTTTGCTGAGCAATGACCATTTGCTGAGGAAGGCCCGAAGCGCCGGCCTGTAATCCCTGCTGCATTATTCCTGTCTGCACAGGCTGCACAACTTGTGAAGGTGGAGGAGCAGCCGTTGACGGCATGACTGGAGGTGGAATCTGGTTTGCAGCAGACGGTGGTTGCACCACAGCGGCTACGCTTCCTTGCTGCCCAACGTTCAGCATTTGACCACCGGTGGCTACACCTGGTATGGCTGCTGGGGCATGGGCAACAGGCTGAGCTGGGGCAGCGGCTGGATGTGCTTGCACTGAGGGCTGCATGCTCTGCGCCTGGGCAACGGGAACCGGCTGCCCGGCTCCTACTCCCGTAGAGCCGGGCTGCATGGCAGGGGCTGGAGTCTGGAGGATCTGCTGATGTTGAATGTAGTCTGGCATAGCCCCCGTAACAGAGCTTTGGTTCACCGGCTTAACGTGACCCGCGGCCATCTGCGTAGGAACTGGCTGTTGCTGCGGTTGTTGCTGTTGTCCATACTGCAACTGCGGCTGCTGTACCACTGGCAAAGTCTGCACAGGCTGCGCCGGTTGAGAGTACGGGAGCTGCTGTTGAGCCATACTTTGAATGGCAGGTTGCTGGTGGCCCAGAGATGGGGATACACCTAGTATATTAACTGGGGCTGGCTGAACCCCAGTAACAGTGGTTAGACTGGCCTGTGCAGGAGGTTGGACCCCTGGCTTCTGCTGCGGATAGTTTACGTCTTGAGAATGCAGCTGGACTTGTGCAAGCTGTGATTGAGAAACACTCTGTGGTATACTAGATGCTGGAATTGCCGGAGGAGCAGCGCCGCTAAAATCCATCTGCTGCGGACCCACACCTTGAAACGCTTGCTGCTGTACCACAGTAGGTGCTCCCATTTCTCCGCTTCCCACACTTTCTGTATAGTGACTCAGTGTGCTTACATTGCTGCTAACAGAACTCCCACTGGTGCTCTCCCTTTCAGAAGTCACTTCAAGCGGGTTTTGTTTTATCGTCTCTACTGCTTTGTTTACTGCTACTCCTTCTGAAATGGCAACAGTGTTTTCTTTATCATAGAATTCAGTGCATGTCCATCTACCTTTTTTGAAAGGTTCAGAACTAGAATCTAATTTTACAACCCTAAACCTTGACGTGCCAGATGCGGGCTGCTGCTGGCTCGATCCCACTGCCATTCCTGCAGTTGGATTAGTAACATTGTTAATGACACTAGAGGAAGCACTCGTACCATTGCCAACACCACTCAAGATATTCACATTAACATTGCCGCTAGTTCCAGACAAAGCATTTACATTACCAGTACTCGTGATGTTGCTTAAATTTATAGTACCAAGCACGCTGCTTGCCACACTAGAACTACCACCACCCATATTATTTAAGGTACTAGTTCCAGTAGCAGGACTTACACCTAAATTGCCAGGAGTACTTGTAGTGCGGATATTGGACACAACAGATGCCGGGGAACCAGTGGATGATGCAGCAGAAACTGGTGCAGTTGATATAACATTGTCAGAGCTTCCAGTTGTTGATAGTTTTCTAAATGAGGGACTGGGCGGTGGTCCTCCAGAAATCGGGGCACTGCCCACCCCAGGATGCGATGGATGATGGTGTCCATGATGGTGGTGGTGAAGATGGTGGTGGTGATGAACATGATGGGGGTGAACACTTCCATTGATCACAACACTCTGCTGTGGGTGATGAGGCAGAGGAGCATGCTGCTGAGGAAGATGAGGCTGGTTTGGAGAAACAGCCCCAGGAGTCTCTGCCTCTTGGAAGTTATTTAAAGTCTCTTCAGAGGAGCTCCTCTCAGGTTCTCCCAAGTCAGTGGCCCTGGATAAAGAAACATCCAAGATTTCTGAAGACGACAGGTCTTCAGTGTGGGACTCATCCAGGTCATCGTAGCTTTCTGTATCCTCAGCTATACTGTTATTAGAACTCATACTAGCTGATATTTGAGCAGGGGTCACACTGGTAATTTGGAAGCCACTTTTCTTTTTCATTTGAGCTCCAGTCTGTGCGAGAGGCTGTGGCTGGAGCTGAGACTGCGAGAGGAGGTTCAGGCTTTGTGGAGGAGGGGGTGTCGGCTGTGGACCCGCCGATGAAGATGCTGCAGGAGACGGAGGCGGCGGCTGGACCAGCAAAGGCGGCTGATAATCCTCGGCGGAGAGGGCAGCGCTCCCAACGCCGGTACCTGGTGCAGTGGGAGCAGTAACGCAGCTGCTGCCGCTGCTACTGCTGCTGCCCCTTCTAGGAAACATTGCCGGGTGCGCCATCTTCCTAGCACTAATGTCTGCGGCTGAGTCAGGCTGGTGCATTGTATCGGGTGTATTTTAAGAGTGCAATTCCCCCGGTATGGAGAGAGACAGACACACACACACGCACAGTTAGCTTTGCGCTCACGGCAGGGCAGAGAGACACCGCGGCACCGCCGCTAACCACCACCCCCCTCCCCTCCTCCTCCTCCTCCTCCCCTCCGAGACAGGGAGGGGGCGAGCACCGGTCCTCCGCCGCCTCTGAATGTGACACTTTCAATCCTCCGCCATTCACTTTCTTCCTCCCTTTCCCTCCCCCACACCCCCTATGGATTCCCACCACCACCACCCTCCTCCTTCTCGGCCGCCACCCCCAGCCGACTGCGCCGCTCCCCAGAGTAAATGCCCGCGGTAGCCGGCCGCCACCGCCGGGCCGCCGCCTCCTCGGCGGGGCGAGGGCAGCTCGGCAGGGCCTTCAGGGCAGCCCGGCCGGGCGGCCGGCGCCCCTCGCCATCGCCGCTGTAGTAGTAGTAGTAGGAGAGCGCAGATACGTACAGGACTGGCGCACAGCAGGGCGGCAGCGGCAGGCTGAGCCGGGCAGGGACATCCCCGTCAGTGGCAGCCATGGAGCTGAATCATTTTGGGTATGAAAGAGACGGAATAAGGAGGGAAGAAAAGCAGCAGCAGCCCGACAAGAGAGTCCATGAAAAGGAGGGAGGGAGGAAGGGGGAGCCAGCCGGGCAGCCTCTCTCTCCTCCCTCTGTGTCTGGCTGTCTCTGGAGGAGGCTCCGCTCCGCACGCTCTTCCTTCCCCCTCCGCCTCCTCCCCCTTTATAACAGGCGGCACCCGCTCTTCCTCCGCAGAACCGCGCCTGGGATCAGTACTCCTCCTCCTCCCGCCTGCGCGGCTGCCCCGTCCTTTCTTCCCTCCGGGTCTCTCCCGGCTTCCCCGCCGCCGCGGGTCTCTCCCCCGCCCGGCCCCGTCTCCTCACGGAGCGCTGGAGGAGGGCGCTGCGCCGGGCTGCGGGGGGGAGGAGAGAGAGGGAGGGGGGAAAGCTCGCCAAAGGGGAGGGCAGGCGAGAGACAACGTAAGATGGCGGCGGCCGCGCATGCGCGCCCGCCCGGCAGACATAAAGCCCGTCTGGCCCCGGTCGGCGGAAATCGGCTCGGCTCGCGTGGCGGAAATTGCCGAGCGGCGCCGAGCCCGGGGAGGGGGAAGGGCAGGGTAGGGCGGGGGGCGTCCCCTCATGGCGGCGCTACGGGATGGGTAGGGGGCAAGGCTGTGGCCATGGCGGGCAGGCAGATGCGACCACCACCCGCCACCCTGGCCACCTCGTCCCCTCAGGTGCCCCTCTCCGCCTCTTTCCCGGTCCGCAGCATGACTGTGCCTCACATGACCCGCCGCCTCCCTCCCCCTCTCCTCGGCTCCGTTGCGGATTTATTCAAGTTATTCATCCCCCTTCCTCCCCTCCCTCGGTCCAGAATATTCCTGCCCATTCCTTCCCCCCACACACACGGGGGAAGCGGAGGATCGGGGGCCGCCTTCCCCTTTGTGCCTCCCCCGGGCGGGGGTCGCCGTGGGTGACTCCCCTCACGCCCCCGAAATGACCGCCTGCCCCGGGGGCTCTCCCCGCTCGGGCGGCCGGGGCGGGAGGATGGTGTCACCGGGAGGTGACCGGAGGCCTCCGGGTGCTGCCACCCGGGCGGGTGGAGGTCGAGCCTGGTGCCGGCGAGACGGTGTTGGGGACGGCGGGGCTGTGGCAGGGACACGGACACCGCCGGGGCTGAGGGGCCACGAGGCCCGGAGGCGGCCGGGCCGGGTGAAATCGTCCATCTGTGACACGAGTGTGAGTGTGGAGGAGCTTCTGGTGAGAGAGCTCGAGGGGAAGCACAAAAGGTATTTTCCAGTTACTGGACGGAATTGAGGTGAAATCCACCAGCCTTCCTTCGATGACCTCTCCTCAGTGCCAGGCAGAGAAGCTCGACGCGCCTGTCATGGCGGGGCTGCTCCAGCTCTTCTCCCATCCCAGACTGAGCTTCTCCTCATCGTGGAGCCACGACCATCTGACCTGTGAAGATGTTCAACACACACATGTCCGCCAGGAGATTCTTCTTCGCGTCTTTGCGGCTGTTAGTGTGCACAGAGCTGTGAGTGCCCAGCAGGTAGGCAGGTATCTCATGGCCACACAAGCCCCACAGATCCACACCATCAGCATTGCTCCACCTCTGCCGTTAGCAGGACCAGGAATGTGATAAATTGGGCATCCCGCTTTCCTAAGGAGAGGTGGTAGGTTCACACCCTCTCCCCTGTTTCTCCAGCAGCCTGGTGGTAGGGTACCTGGAGAGTTTCTGATGATGCCCCATCCCTGAAGGTGCTCAAGGCCAGGCTGGATGGGGCTTTGAGTAACCTGCTCTAGTGGGAGGTGTCCCTGCCTGTGGCAAGAGGGTTCGAACTAGATGATCTTTAAGGTCCTTCCCAACCCAAACCATTCTATGTTTCCCACCTCCTGGCAGCACATCCTCGTCTCCAAACACAGGCACCCAAGAGCTGGTATAGGTATCTCAAAATGCTTCTTTGAAACTTACCCAGTTTGTATCGAATAATAAAATGTTCACAGGGCTTGACTGGCTCAGGCTAATTCTGTAACCTGACTATGAAACCCGTTGGTTAGGACAGTCAACAAGGAATGGTGGAAAAAAAAACAGGGCTTGGTGTTTTCTGCAGTGAATATTTAAGCACATGAAGAGTAGTAGAGCTTTAATGGCAGAGAAGTTGCGAGAGTCCGAGGTGTTATATCATATAGCTGAGTCATTAGAGAGTTCTTGTGGGAGATGTGAATGTTAGTTCCTTCAGGCAGAGAGGAGATTTAAGTCTCCCATGTTTGGTACATGGCGGTTAATCACTGAGGTACTAAAAAAGCTGTTTCTGTATCTCCATTTTGTGAAAAGGGTGAGGATTCAAGGTCACACACGCAGTGGGAGCTTTGCAGCCTGTTCTGAATTTCACCCTTCCATCTTGCCTCTCCCTGTTAACCTAGCTTATCTAGCTCTCACTCAGTGTGGGGACAAGGGTGGCTTTGAGAAAATCCTGCCTTTTGCAGCCTAATTACTTTTATGTCTGGAATGCAGACATGCAGCTCAGGTCTCGAGGTACCTGAAAGGTAGGCTTGCAACCCTTGCTCCTTCCGTGGCTGTGGGACACTGCCAGCACTGAACAGACAGTGCTGAACCCTACGAAATTATTGACGTGCAATTAAATAAGATCCTGCCTTTTTCTGAGAGCAAGACGGTATTATTCTTTAGAACTGATAATCAGATAGAACAGCTTGAAGACCATACTACCTGAACGTGAGCTCACTACAGGAAGGAGCCTTCGTGTAACCCTCACAGATTTCAGGAAAGCATCATAAAGGTGCTGACAATCTGTCTACATCTTGATGCAACACTGAAGCCTTATATGTGTCTTTAATGAGATACTCACACGTGTAAACATTTTTTGAGATGAGAGCCGGAGGTTGCAAGCCAACTTCCATTATAAATTCCTTCTAACTTATTAGTGCTTATAACTTTCCCAGAACAATTTCCTTGAGGAATTAAGTCTTCTATGATTAGTCCCAGCTCAAAGATGATTTTTTGAACAAAGTCCAACTACTTTTAAAGCGCATAGGCTATGAATACAGATGAATCTTTTTGAACCTATGCAACAGTAAGTCAAAAAGGATAGAGCTATACAGTTTGTGTGTACCCAATAGATATTAACAAGCCTAAAGAAGTAAAACAGTGGTATTATAATTGGTTAAATGTTTGGTTTTGCACATGCTAACTTAATAACACGTTCATTTTGAAAAGTCAGTACTCTTTGGGGTTATAAACTTCTCAGTACAGCATGTGAAACAGTTCTTTAAATTGACTCCACATCATTCTCTTATACAAGAGAAACTGAAGAAAAAATGAAATTTACATAACAGTGTTCACTTATCTGCATAATGTGGTCACTGGTCAGTTAACAGTCCAAATGACTGTCTAGACAAAGCACATCTGAAGTGGCATGTTTGAAATTAATTTTGTAATGTAGTTAGTAAATATGAATGTCACGTTACACATTTTTTTCTTTGCTTACTCGTTTTCATTATGTATATATATGCTTACGCTTCTTTCATTTTTTGTAAGGCAGTCTAAGCATGAAAATGGGATTCTCAAAGATTTTAATTCCTCTTCATATCCATCAAGGTTTATGAAATTAAAATTAAACCATTGAAATTGATAATTTAATTGCTATTAATTGTTTTATTTAGTTTTGTTCAAAGTGGGAAAAGAAATTTCATGGTATACCTAATTTACAAACCACCAAATATTTCAAAATTCAGCCACAACAGAATTGACCACCTTCACTTACGGACAGAAAGTAAAATTACTCCATAGTTATTCCAAACAAGTCCCCCTACTGTTTTTTAATAAACTTTATCAATTGACTAGCTGGAACCAGAGTGCTTTTGTCATCACTGGCTGGATCCAGCACCTTGTTCACTGTGGTCAATGCTCATGGCTGCAGGGCAGACAGTCCCACAATCCCATCATTACCTCAGCTGGAGGCTGAAGGCTGCTGGAGGGTTGCCAGTTATAGAGGAATCCCCTTGGATTGCATCTCCTACATCCACACTTCCCGAATGAGCACGCACGGATAGGCTTCATCCAGCAGCCCTTGCTGCCAGGTAGGGAGGATGAGTGTCCAGAAGAACTCTTATTTCAACCTTCAGATCTTATCGTGCAGGTTAGTGCAAGAGAACAATATCTTCACAGTGCAAATATTTAGAGATCTGTCTCCCATACAGGTAATATTTCTTCCGACGAGCCTTGTTGCCACCACAGATTCTCTAAGGATACCAGAGAAGCAGTATCTTAGTTATTTTCTTTCTTTGGCTTCTTTACTATGTGACACAGTTGTATGCGTGCACCCTAGTATATGCTGTAGTTTATGTCTTTCTGCAGAGTAATTATAAAGCCAACAAACAGGAGTACTATGGGTTTTTTAGTCAAGACAGTCAGAATCATGGCAAGTCAGCCTGATATGTGTTTTAAATCCCATGTGAGTGCTTCATAAATAATTTTTTAAAAACTTTAATGAAAAGAATTTTTTATGATACGAAGCTGCCACTGTTAGTTTAGACAGAAGGCTTTTCTGTGTTCATTAATATTGCTGACTGTAGTCTCTAAGATGATTTGCAAAGGTGTATGCAGTTTCTTTTCTTCCTTCTTAGATAAGTACTCCAGAAAATTCTCACCTTTCAGCTCTGAAAAAGTTGTAATTCTACTTCTGCATTTTCTTAGAAAGTTCAAGTCAAGTCTTGATCTTCCTTTCTTGTTTTGTTTTTAGTTGGCTGGTTAGCTGGTTGATTGGGTTTACTGACTGATTCCAAAACGCCTACTGAGACATTTTTCAGTCCTTATTTTAATTCTTGTGAAATAATGTTGAACTCTCTGGAAGGGGAAGTTTTCTCACAAGTTTTTATAAAACAAATGCTTGCAGAAATTGACAATTCTAGCAATCTTAAAAAAAAAATCAGTCAGGTCTACTCTAATGCTAATCGAAATCGTATCTTTCTAGATCATCTGGAAAAGTTGTTTTAAATTATTCATTATACCTGCACTTGGGCAATGTGGCCAAGTAGGTAGTCTTTTTGTTGTTGTTATTTGTTGTTGTAATGGGGATTGCATTCAAATTGAGATTTTATGAAAGACTTCTAGAAGCTTTTATCATCATCTATAAGCATATAGACTGTGCGCACTGTGTTGTAGGGGTGAGGGTTGAAAGTATATCCAGCCTGTGACTGATGCCTTATCAGCCAAAACACCACCATGATTTTATCACTGTTATCATCTTGCGCTCCTTTACTTCTCCATTTTCACTTGTGTTTGTAGTCAACTGATGAAACTGCATCTTAAAAGAAGCGGCAAGTTCTGGAGAACAGCTGTAATGAATGCAGTTCCATAATTAAGTGTTTGTAGAGTGCAGGTCTTAGATTGTTAACTGTTTGATCTTTAATTAGTCAGCAAAGTGGTATATATAATTAAGCTGAAGATCAAATGAAATAAATGATCAAATCGTTGAAAAGTGGTCCAGTCATTAAATAGACCCTCCCTTTTTTACCTCTGGAAAATCTGTGAGCAAAGCAGCAAGTCAACCAGTTTTTTAGATTAGTTTTAGTTTTCAGGAATTATAAACATTTGCATGGGACTGTTTAATAGTGTTGGAAATGTGAGCTCTTAGTTTGTAGTTCTCAGTCACAAAGATTGTGTGGAGTTGTTTTCTTTTGACCGATCCTAACCCTGATAGAGGAAAGCACTTAAGGAGATGCTTTGTTTAAGAACGCCCTTTGTGTCCCCTGACTACACTAGGGGACATCACATTCCATGATGTCTCAAAGTTCTGCAATTTATGTGTGATTTTCTTGAATGATCAAGGGTGAATGTGTCTGTTGTGATGAGGCACAAATCTTTAAAATCTCAGGCTAGGAATAAATAGAGGGATTTTTGAATTTCCGCACCCCCCTGAAGCAACAGGCTTTTTGATGCAGAATTATTTGGGAAAGCAGAATGTGTAGTGAGTTAGTATTTATCACAGCGACATTATTTTTTTCATTATATTATCACATAGTAACTTGAGGCAGATAGGCTGTCCTAGTTGTGAAAGGTACAGAGAAATCCTTCTTGAATTCATTTAATTGTCTGACTCTTGTGTATCTAATTTCATCTCCCTTTCAACTGTGTCAACAGTATTTCTTCCCATCTAAAACATATTCTGTGGAGGCAAATATTTGTTTGCACAAATCCAGAATTTTCTATTGGACGGTACTTGAGCAAACTTAAACTTTGGTTTTTATATGCATTAGTCGTAGTGTAACTGAACTGCTTACTGAAAGCAAGCACAGACTGGTCACGAGCACAGCAGAAGCAAACACAATTTTTATGAGTAATCACTTGGTATGTTTTTCTGTAACTCCAATAATAAAAATCACCTATACTATATTACTTCTCTGCTAAAGGTTATACAGTATTCACTTATTCACAGTAATAGTAAATTTAATTCCTCTGTTTCTGTGAGGTCCTCGGTTTGTTTCCCTACCTTATAATATATTTTTCAGGCATCTGCTCTTTGATTATCTCTGCATTTTAAATTACTGTGTGTGACACTTTTGCTTCTGCACACGTACACTGACAAGCCCTGAAAAGTCAAATTAAATGTCCTTGTGACAAAATTCATTGCAACTCAAGCACCAGAAAAAATTGCCGTTATCAATTTCAGTAGAACAAAAGATGTGCAAAGTCCTGACAGTTCAAACACATAGTCAGAGGCTTAACTTCAGTCATGTGAATAGTCCCTGTGACTGTTAACTTTTGGTCACTAAACCCCTAAAAACTTAACATTAAATGTGTAAATATTTGTCCGCTCAGAAGACGAAAAGATGAGGTATGTGCGAGGGTGTGGTCTTACGGAGCTTTAGGGTTATGTTGACCTTTAGTTAGTAAGAGTGTTGAGTCCTTATCAAGAAGAAAGTTACTCCATATGCCGCCAGACCAGGTATTCTCCAATATTTTTTGAAAAATGCTGATTTTTGTCTGGTAGGAGCTTTATGTCTTAGCTTAAAAGCCAGCCTGGTGATATTTCACTGCTTTAGGATCAGGCCACGTTACCACGTTTCCAGTTGTACCACTCATTAAGGCATTTTAGCTGTTGTTAGTAAGAGACTAGGAAATTGCCCGTTTTAAACAAGGCATCAAAGAAAAAAGCATGTTTCTATTGATTAGAAAGCGCTTTATTTCTGCTCAGTCTCAATACCTCTATTAGTCGTTCCTCGTGGAAGCACTGATGAGAGTTGAAAACCCATTGGGGTTACTTGCCCCATCTCACTGCC
>KZ506253.1:120369-142177 GCA_002844005.1 Limosa lapponica baueri
ATGATCTTTAAGGTCCCTTCCAACTCTAACCATTCTGTGATTCTATGAATCCTCGGTGAGAGGACTTCTAATAACTAACTCCCTGTTGGTGTGGGCTGCAGGAGACAGTGGTTTTTCACTTTGTGCATAGAGGAAGAAGTTAATAGGATACAAATGAAATTCACAGACATGAAGATGGGAGGTGGTGTGGAAACCAGACACATCCAGGAAATAACACACGGACTTAATATTTCCAGAAAAAGTGCATTTGCTTAGTTCACATGCTTAGTAAACACAAAATTAGATGCAATTTTGGAATATAAAATGGATGCAAAGTAGCATTTTTAATGTTTGGTGACATTTGTAAAGATGCTGTTGCTGGTATGCCCTAGGAATTGTAATAATTTAAGGACACTGTGGTACTAGAAGTATATTGGAGAACTGGAAATAGTCCAGAGAAATGCAACAAAAGTGATGTTGGAAAAGGCTGGATTTTCAGTCATAATGTGTATTTACTTTGCAAGTGTCTGCAAGTCGAGGCATTAAATCACAGGATAATAATCTCTGACTATTTAGAGGAGGGGGGGTGATATTTCAGACTCAGATTCAGTTCACCCCTGGTGAGGCACCTGAGTTGGAAGTGTTGATGTAGAACATCTCGTAGAGAGCAGGAACCTTCACCTATAAGCTCTGCATCCTCTGGGGCTGCTCATTGATCTCCATTGACTGCTAGGAGAGCCCAGGGTAATTAGATGTCTAGCGTGTGTCTCTCAGGAGGGACCTACAGTAAGGTAGGAGCTACGTCAGCCAACGGCATAAGAAAAAAGAATATTTAGACTGAAGAGCAGAACAAACAGTTTTGGTGATACATTAGATACTAACAGTGAAATACAGCCTGTGAGAAAGTGATAGAAAATCAATGTGAAGGACACGTAAATTCAGCCAGGATAAAATACTAAAGAATTGCCTGTAGAGAGTGATCCTACGCTGATCCAGAGAGGGCTCATATGATCTGTAAGATTATTCCTACTATTAATATATACTATACTCTTATCTGGCAAAGGACAATAATATATAATTTAAGGCTCTTACCTGATACCAGGATTAATGTGACAGCTGATTATCCAGTGCAGGAACAAATGTGATTTTATTCCTCAACATTATGCTGGGGAATAAAATCACATTCTTTCTATAGATAAATATATCATATCATATGTATGTATATAAATATATATACATACGTATACAAATATATATACACACATATACAAATATGTATATACATATACAAATATATATACATAAATATACA
Source organism: Limosa lapponica baueri (assembly GCA_002844005.1). Taxonomy (NCBI): domain Eukaryota; kingdom Metazoa; phylum Chordata; class Aves; order Charadriiformes; family Scolopacidae; genus Limosa; species Limosa lapponica. The sequence continues at coordinate 121,661 of KZ506253.1, forward strand.
TATATATGTAAATATTTATATATGTGGGTTTATATGTGAATATATATACATTGTGTTACTTATATATATAATTTTGTTTTTCCCTAACTGAAGCTTGGTGGTGCTTTCAGTGCCTGCTAATTGACACTTCTGCATCCCCCTGCTGTCAGATACCATTAGCTGAGGGTGCTCTGAGCTGGGTTCGGCCTGACCTGAGCAGCCGAGAGCTCCTTCCCATGTTTCTTGCCTTCCTTCTCACAAAACTGGACAGCTTGCTACGGTCCACATCAACGTGACCTCCCAAACCAGCAGGTAGATGAAACCAGATTTGTGGGTTCAGCCCTGGCTTTATGTTGCAGAGCTTGCCTGCTCTTTGCTCTGTTATCCACTGCGTTTGGAGGCAATGATGCTTCCTGTTCATTTAAAAAGTGTCCAGGAAGACCAAATCTGTATTTTACGAATTTCTTCATTGTTCAGCCTCTATGGACTGTCCTAACATACCTTTAACCTGTCATTTAAATTATATACTGTGTTCCCCAGCACACTGAAATGCATTTGTTGCTGTGCTGATTCTGGGTTTCTTTCTTCATTTGTCTTCTATCCTACTTTTCACTTCTCCTTTTCTTTAACTCTTTTCTGATGCTTAGATTATTTTCTTTCTCTCTGTAAAACTTCCCTTTAGCTTAGATCAGCTCTAGCACATCTATGCACAGCTACCACCACTTTCAAAACGCTGCTTTCAGACTTCCAGTTAGACCAGCTTCTTCTCGGGTAGGGTCACAGAGAGGTTATGCTGCTTCTCAGCTAATCCTCTGAGGCCTAGAAACAGGTTTTTCAAGCAGAATAAATAACTCTGCTGAGCCATTACGCTCGTTACAAAGTGTTAAATAGCTGATTTCAGTGTTTTTGTAGACAATGATGAGTGAATACTGCATTTTGTTTCTTTTTTTAGCCTGCTTTCCTAAGGAAACAAAGCTTACACAACTGTTCTGCCTGGCTGTCCGTCTGCTTGTCTGTCAGCCTCTCTTTAATAACTTTGAACCTGTTGGTTGATTTCAGGCTGGGGTAGAGATCACAAAGGTATGCTGGCCCTAAAGTTCATGCATTTCTCCAGCTTGGGAGAGGACAGTGTCTTACAGTACCACTCTCCTGGGACAACAGGCATCCCCACGGCCATTTGGGGCGGCAGTGGCCACGGCATTGCAGTCCAGCCTGTGGGCTCTGGCCAGCCACCGTGCGTCCACCGTGCATCCCTCTGTGGGGACAAAGAGCTTGAAGAGGGGGAATGTTCTGCTGAGGAGAAAAGCGTTGATGAAGTGGGAAGGACGGAAGCTTGCTCTGTGTGAGGGACAAAAGTCTGTAGGCGACTGAGTTTCATTTTTGCTGTTGTTTGTGGAACAAGCGTATTTATGACAAAGAGGAAAGCGTGCAAGGAGAGTTTCCTTCGGAGGAGTCTCTCTTCTTGGAAAGAGTGTATGCACATCATAGACTCACAGTGTGTGTGTATTCATTTTTCAGTTGTGTGGCTCAAAATTTGGATTAGGTCACCAGGTGCCACTGAAATACGAACAGGAGATGTTAAAAATATTGCAGCAGGAACGTTTGACTTTGTTCTTTGGTACCCAAGAGATGGAGCCTATGGCTTGCAATTTTCAGTGTCCTCCTGGGCATTCAAGTTTCCAGCTCCTCAGATTCTTAATCTTCTTCTCAGCATTGCTACAATTTTCAGCTGTTTATTCTTGCAGGAGGCTGGTCTCCAGATATCCAGTATCAAGATACCCAATATTTGTTCTCTGTCTCTCTTTGTGCTGTGGAAGATGAGACTTTGCAGCTGCTGGTTGACAGACTTCATAGTCTAAGATTTTAACATCTTCATGCTTTAGCTCTGGAGGTCATGGTCTGAACCACTAATAGCAAATAAGGTAAATCATCTGATTCACGTGTTAAGCAATAAAGGTGCACATAATTGCAGTGTCTCAATAAACCGATCACAGTGGCAGCTAATACAAACAAACTAAAGAACAAAATATGAACAGCTATATGAATACTAAAAAATAACAACTCATGCATCTGGCACCCAGGGCTGAGAGTTGCTATATCATATCTGAAATGGGTTGCTGGTCAGAGCGAATTCTAAATAAGGTGCCATCATCTAAACAAAGTCGTTCTGCCAGCAACAGATTTAATGAGGCCTATTTCCTGGGGGTTTGCACTTCGTACTTGGATTCTCCGTTGTCTAACACGGTACCAACCTTGTTCCAAGCTTTTCCTATGCATGGGGCACTCCTAACCCCTTTCCCAAGGAGTTTCTATGCCAGTGACTATACTAAATCAAACACTCCGAGGGAACATTCCCGGCCACTTCAATTCGATCCTCTGTACTGTCACATTGTCCAAATGGGCACAGTGCTGGCCTGTGCCCTCTAGCAGTCTCTCAAACGGCTCCTGAACACAGTTTGGGAGCAAGCTTAGATGTCCTGGTTTGAGGCCATTTCCAGCAGGTAGTTTTTGCATTTGGCCACCTTGTTTTGGAGGGCAAGAGCATTTAATAGTACATGGCTTGGGCTGTTCACTGCCTGCTGCACTTCATGGCAGAAGATGGTCCTGGAAAATCTAATGTAGGAATGCAGACATAGTCTCAGGTATCTAATAGGGCTTTGACCTTTTCTTTGGGACTACTGGTACACTAATAGAGCCTTTATCCATTAACTAACTGCCTATTTATACAGAGCCATAGGGAACAAGGATGTTAGAGGTCTCTGCTGTGCTGTCAGATTTGGCTGGAAGTGGCTGAGAGCTTCAGAGTTATTAGTAGGTGATGGGAAAGGGGAATTCACAAACGTGCAAATTTACACACACATTTGTGCATGTATGTGTGCCTGCATACAGGCTGCTATCACAAACCTTTCTTAAGGAAATCAGGCTAAAAATATGGTAGACAAACACAAACTGCTCAAACCTGGCAAGGTGAGCTCTGTCACCAGTCTTGGCTGTTTTGATGTGGTTTAATGGTGAGAGATGGAAGGGACCTTAAAGATCATTGAGTTCCAACCCCCCTGCCATGGGCAGGGCCACCTCCCACTAGACCAGGTTGCTTAAGTCCCATGCTGGCCTTGAACACCTCCAGGGACGGGGTATCCACAATTTCCCCAGGTAATCTGTTCCAGTGCCTCAACACCCTCACAGTAAAGAACTTTTTCCTAATATCTAATCTAAATCTCCCCTCTTTCAGTTTAAAACCATTTCCCCTCGTCCTATCACTACACTCCCTGATAAAGAGTCCCTCCATCTCTCCTGTAGGCCCCCTTTAGGTACTGGAAGGCTGCTACAAGGTCTCCCTGGAGCCTTCTCTTCTCCAGGCTGAACAACCCCAACTCTCTCAGCCTGTCCTCGTAGGAGAGGTGCTCCAGCCCTCTGATCATCTTTGTGGCCCTCCGCTGGACTCGTTCCAACAGGTCCATGTCCTTCCTGTGCTGAGGACTCCAGAGCTGGACACAGTACTCCAGGTGGGGTCTCACCAGAGCAGAGTAGTTTAAGGTAATTTCTCAGGCAGCCTGGCCCTTTAGAGCTCTTCATTTGGTCAGGCCCCTTGAATTACTTCAATTGGACTGAATTTTAAGCAGAAAAAAAAGGCCACTGCGAACGTACGCGTGCTTTTTGAACACATTTGACCAGATCGTGTAGCAAGCAATCTACAGCTGTGGGTGTGCACAGATGTACGTGAGCTACCGCTAAACCAGCTTGGGGACTCCCAGCAGTGTACTAATCCAAAGCTCGGCACTGACAGTTGAAGGCACTTGAGTGATGGAGTAAATTCTTGGTTGATGAGCCTAGAGCTCATCAACCTGAGCTTAGGCTAATGCATATGTTAGCATATGGAAGGTGCTCTAACAAGGTTAGGTCACTGATATCTCAGTATGTCAGAATGGCCTGCACCCAAACAGGGCCAGTGGTCTGCACAGTCTAGAGCTTCTGCTGTTGTTGCTGTCCATTTCCAGCCTGAAGTACCCTCCTGCCCTTTGAAGTTGCAAAGAAAAGCTTGAAAATGTGACCTGCTTTAAACTTAGGCAGCAAATCTTCCTGAGTCTGCAGGCAACTGAACCAAAGGTTTCAGGCGGTGAGAAAATAGCATGTACTTTCTGTACCATGAAATCTTCAAGAGGTCAAAAATGTTATCTGGTTTACATCTGATCTCTTTAGTAGGTATAGTTTTTGTTCACAGTCTGAACCTGCTTCTCTTGCTTCCCCTGACACACCATCCTTCCCTTCACCCCACTCCCCCAATGCCTGAATGTTGAATTGATGATACGCTACCAGCTGTGCCTGCTTTATTTATCATGCACGAGGGGGAGAAAGAACATGTGAACATTTGTTTTTCACCTGCGTTCTGAGTGATTTCCAAACGATCTGTGCTGAAAAGAAAAAAAAAAGTCCTCATGAATTTCTATGAGGACTCATGAAAGTCCAGGTTCTTCATGATTGGGATGGTGACTATGATTTTATTTTTTTAAAAACAAACCAAAAAAACCCCTTAAAAAAACCTCTGTCAGGAAACAGCAGAAGATCCAAGCGGCAGCCTTAAAGACAGGATGGTACAACTAGCAAGGATACAAGACATTGCAGGCTGTCAAGATGGTATTGTTCAGGGCTGTCAAAATTAAAGAGAATTTATGCATTGTAAGGGCAGGCTAAAATGAAGGCCTTGCAACTACAGAGGAACCTAAACATTATAGTAGTTTAGCTGCTAGAAATATCTCATTGACTGAATGTTAATGCATCTGTGGGATTTTCAGGAGTGCACATTGAGGGCAGCAGAAAATGGAATGGAGTTTAATCTGGAAGGAGACAAGAAAATTATGTCTTTCTCCCTTAGAATCAAAGCCAAGGAGAATTTGGACGCTTTCCATTACTTAGGACTGACTCAGCCTCTTTTTTGAATTTAGTGTAGTGTCTATTGCAGAGATGCCAACAGAGCTATCCATCAGAATGCTGGGAGGAAAAAGCACAGGTGCTCTCCTGCCCCAGCTATTTATAGGAAAGGCTTGCAATCACATGTGGTACAAATGCCCTGGTTGAGTTTTTACATTCCAGAGCCCTAAATCCAGCTCTTTGGCTGAAAACACAGCTCAAAAAATCTAATTGGCTATCACTTGTAGCTGTTTAGCAAAGCTGAAAAAACAGGAATTAAATTTAGCTACAGGAGACAGGGAAAGGAGAAGTAAATTTGGGAATCTTTGTAGAAAACATACTGGTTTGAGAGAAAGATGTTAGGGCACTAAAGAATTTGCATGGTATGTTAGTGTAAGTATAATAAGATTTAATCAAAACTTTTACATCCAGTCATATACATATTTAGGATGCAGAAAATGCTATAGCTCCTAGATACAGGCCAGGATTTGGATTGGTACATCTTTCACTAAACTTCCCAGAAATTTTCTATTTGTTCTCCTGCTGTTTCAGGAAATCCCAGGTAAACTAATTTTTTCTATGGTGATGAATGTTGCTGTGGGCTTTTGAAAGTTCTCATAATTTGTTAATTCTTAAGGCTGAAAATTATAATAAGTATGAGAAACGTCTGGGATTAAATCAGAAACATTTGCAGCCTACTGAAGGAATCATTTAGAGCTTTGCATAATCATGCAAACATGTTGCTTCTCTTCTCAACATGACTGCTATTGTCTCAGTTGCCATAATAATTGTTTCGGTATATATTTAACCACTTCTTTAAATAAGTCCAAGCAGACTGCAAAGACAGCAACAAATAAGGAAAAATTCAGATTTTTATCTGTCTCAGGAATCTTCCAGCAGTTTTGCTAAAACTGATGTGGAAAGGCATTGACCTACTTTGGCAGAGATCTCCACAAGAGTGTTACAGTCTCTCTGCTCTGTTGTTATTTCTTTGTATATTCTTTGAGCCAGTGGTTTGTTACAAAGCCACATGATCAGTTGTTAAATTGCTGGTGGATAAAAAAGTGCATGTTCAGGAAAAAAACAAAACAAAACAGAACAAAAAACCCAACCAAAACCCAAGACCCTATTCTGTGCAGAGTGAGGGATTCTGCTTGTTCCGAGGCAGCAGACTCTGTGCAGGCTACCAGCTTACCTGAGAAGGTAGCGGAAAAGACAGCATAAACAAAGGGCGTGGGCAACAAATCCCAGGATATTCAGTTTTGCAGGAATACCAGACGTCGTAGAACCTCTTCCTCAGCTGGTCTAAAGAAATCACGTCCCAGCAGTACTCTGTTTGTCTTGTGCGAAACCCCATCTTTCAGAAAGGCACTTGAATAGCTTGAGGGATCTAATAAGGTGGCTATGGCTATACCCAAATTTTGGTGGCAACAGCATTTAATCCTGTGCCTCTTGTTTCCAGTGTGTCCCATAGCTAATAAACGTTACTGTAGGGAACCGACAAAGATTGGCTTCCTACTGATGAAAGGCTTTTTCTACAGAGCACAAGTGCCCCTGCCAGCGAGGAGCCCAGCAGCACTGTCCTAGCACTGTGTCTATAAATAAAGTTCTGTCACCATTTTACTCCTATTGTTCAGCCACATAGTAGAAAGTGAAAGCCCTACATCTAATGTATTACTTTTTTTTAACCTAGTTCCTCAAAGATTTGAAACTTGGATAATCGTCTTTTGCGAGTGCATATTTTTCCCAGTTTTTTTCTCTAAACCCCAGCAATTTGGGCAACGAAGCTGGTGAGGTGTCTGGAGAACAAGTCTTATGAGGAGCGGCTGAGGAAATTGGGGTTGTTCAGCCTGGAGAAGAGGAGGCTGAGGGGAGACCTTATTGCTCTCTACAACTCCCTGAAAGGAGGTTGTAGCAAGGGGTTGTCAGTCTCTTCACCCAAGGAACAGGTGATAGGACAACAGAAAATGGCCTCAAGTTGCACCAGGGGAGGTTCCAATTAGATATTAGGAAAAACTTCTACACCAAAAGGGTTATAAAGCATTAGAACAGGCTGCCCAGGGAAGTGGTGGAATCACCAACCCTGGAGGTATTTAAAGGACAGGTAGACGTAGTGCTTAGGGACATGGTTTAGTGATGGTTTTTGTCCGTGTTAGGTGGATGGTTGGACTTGATGATCTGAATGGTCCCTTCCAAACTAGACAATTCTATGATGCTAATTATTTCTGAATGATATGTCATTTCTGCCATATTTGACCAAAAGACAGAGGTCCCAAACACCTTTAGTTTGTACAAGCTTAGTGCCATGAGGGGAGAAAGGTTATCGTGTAACTTTCACTCCTGATGTGACATGAGGATGGAGAGAAGAGCGTAAGAGAAAGAGAGAGAGAGCGACTCAGGATATTGCATAGAAACCCTGTAGTTGTAGCTCTCCCCAGTTTCTCAGATGCAGCTGGGAGACGCGCAGCTGCAGGGAGCCAGGCTCTCCTAGCCCTGCGCTTCAGCAGCCGTGGAGGGTGGTGGTATTGCCATTACTAATACAAGAGCATATGTGAGGATGATGACTTTATAATACTGACGCAAGGTAGGTGGGGAGGTGACACGCCAAGACCCACACCTACCATAACATCATAACGTCTCTATGGAAAGCCAGCGCTATTCTCCCGCAAATCCAGAGGCTGTCAAAATGCTGTGTGTGTAATTCTCTGTGCGATAAGTAATGTGTACATTGCTGTGACGCTATCAGGAGTTCCCCGTGCAAGGCATGCCATCTGGGAAGGGCAGGCTCATTCTGGAGCAGGAAGGTAAGCCTGGCACTGGCTGTACATCCCACATCCACACCACTTTTAAAGCATATTTAAGGGCTTGCAAAAATAGTACGGGGTACCGCAGTAGCTTAGTAGAAGAAAGAACTCCGTGAACTCTAAGGTTCATGGGCACAGAGTGAAACCCTGATACTGTTGGGTGCAATGGCAATCTGCAAAGATTGGGGTACCAAACAAAACAGGACCCCAGAAACCAGCTGCTCACCAGTTCTGGTTTAGACTCCTGTGGTTAATGTCATGCTTCAGAGAAAGTTCAAATGGCAGTTTGGGCATAGGCAGCTATCAAACACAGTTTTAAGTTCCTGGGTGTTGGGTTTTTTTAATGCTTTGCTTCCATAGCAATGTTTCCAACTCATAATCAAAGGTGCAAACCTTTGCTTAGCTGTAATAAAACTAGCTGCTTTCATTTGGAGAGTGTCCAAAGTGTCCAAAAGGGATTTGAGTGAATCTGATGGGGTGTGGCATTATCTTTTTTTCTTTTTCTCTGGTGGAACCCAGCCAAACAAAGAGGCTTTTGCAAGCCGAGCCTGTGGGTACCTTCAAGCCCTGAGCAGCTCGGGAGTCCCAAGGCATGTCTCCTATCAGAAAAGTCAGCTTAAGAGCTGGTCTTTCTTTACACCAGGAGAGGTGCACGGAAGTCTTTTGCCTGGCTTATCTAGCCTGTCTCTAGAGGGGCAAGTGGTAAAATGACATCCCACAGCTCTGAGAAATATATATCATCACACTGTATGTTCACAGTGTTTATGGTGAGTTACCTGAAATATGAAGACCAAGAAATGCATGATTTTGAAAAAAAAAACCCACCCAACTAATATTGTTTTCTTGAAGTGCTGAAATAGCACAAGATAATCTTATCAAATGAAAGCCTAGCTCCACTGAAATCAGTAGGAGTTTTGTTTGTGACTTCAAAAAAAATGGTAATTTCACTGTAAACGAGTTTATAGCTTTCCCTAGGTAGGGACTACAAAGTGAAACCACATCCCTGTAAAGTAGACAGGTATTTGCCAACTGGATTTGGGTTGGTATTAGAAAGAAATAAAATTTGCTCTGTTCTTCCCTTTCAGTCCTCTAATTAATTTCTGCTTAGTTCCACACTGCCTTCTTTTGCTGCAAAGAGCAGACATTGAATTGGGATTGTATGTGTTGACAGTCCCGGCTTGAGCCTTCCTGCGGGTTGGCTGAGATTTAACAATACATTTTTTCCCATGGCATTTTCTGTCACATATTTTTTTAAACAAACACTATTCTGCCAGCTATAGAGAGCACGAAGAAAGATGTGCTGTAAAGCAGCAAACAAAAGGCAATTTCAGGTTTAGCATTTGCAAGATTATATAATTATATTGGCAACTCTCCTTTTCTATAATCTCTTTATGAAATGTATATTCTATTTACTGTGCTATTCAGAGGGATAAAGGCAATTAAGGAGCATTTCATTAAAAAGAATGACTCAATTTACCTTTGGCCACAGACGCATAAGCTTTACCGACATTTTACAGAATCACTGCCAACAGATCTGGACTTTGGCTTCGACCTAGAGGAAACGGACACCTGAAAATGAGCCCAGCTGTGCATCTACTGCCTGCCACGCTAGCTGTGAAAACTCTGAGGAAATGTGCAGAGCCGTATGATGTCACACAGCAAATATTTGGTGCCATCACACACACCATGGTACTTCGTGGTCAGGAATAACCTGTTAAGGTAGCCCCTTTTTTCTGAAAGAATAGCCTTATGGTGCGATTGCTGTTGATACCATTGGTCTGAGATTGTTCCCTTTGAAATCAATCATAAAATTCCTGTTGTCTTGAAGAGGAGCAGTATGGGGCCAGGAAGCCATCAAGCTGAACCACCATGCACCGCTTTGAAAGTTAAGGAAGCGTTAAGGTCAGAATAATAACCTTCATTAAGTATGACAAAAATTCAATGCAATTTGCACTGTCCAGCTATTCGGCTCGTTGTACATGCAGATTATCTGCATCTGGTTATCACACTTTGTAATCCCAGCCTGGCACTGACTGAAAAAGTGCTTTACAAAACATACAGCCCAGGGCAGGAGACTCCATAAAGTCAATGTTTTTATTGCTTTTCTTATTGATGTAACAACCCTCTTGTCATGTAGCTTTTCTTTTCTTTCTTCTTTTTTTTTTGAAGAGAGGGAAAAAAAATAGATGATATAAGATGATAACTTAATGCAATGATTGCTGGTTGTCCATGGAGAGCCATAAACTTGATCCAGGATTTGGAATACAGCCAAGAAAACTGCTGAGAAGACGGGTCCTTGGTGTCATGTGAAGCAGGTCATCGTGGGACCCATTGCAGAGCCTGTCTATGGGGTACGTCTCTGTCTCCACAGGCACCAGTGTCCCCCTGTATCAGAACCACGGTGCTGGGCACCAGGAATCAGTGCTGACAGTTCTTCATGTGGGAGAAAGGTACTTGCAATTAAAAACTGCAGGTATGGTGGATGTTACAAAATAAAAAAGAGATGGGGGAAAAATTACAAACTAAAAAAGAGGATGGAGGAACCATCCTAAAAGAAGCACTTGGATATCCGAAACAAAAAAAAATTGGAGAGTAGAGATAGAGCTGAATCAGGTCCCTACTACAAAAGGTGTCTATGTTGAGGTGGTCTTGCTGCTGGTCCATTAACTTACTCGCTGCTCTGATCACTGATGGCATCAACATTTAGTTTGGGATGGTGTGCATGCAGAGAGGAGAACGGGTGCAATTTTGCTTGCTGGAGCTTGTAGGAACACTCCGGGTTCCTGTATTCCTGTACTGTGATCCATTACTTCCAGAAGAAACACTGTGTGGGCTTTTTCATAGGCATTTGCCCATGGGCTTGCAGGTTGAAGATGGCTTGAAGACTAAAGAGAGCTTGCAGGTCCCTTCCTCCTGGCCTGTCACTTAAATGGAAAGCAGCACGGTGCCTGCTGTAGACTAACAGCATGGGCTGGATGGATGGAGCTGCCACTGGGGTGTGGAGGACAACCTCGCCAGGATGGAGCTGGCCCTTCCAGCAGCAGGAGTTGTCCCTGCAGCTCCCCTTTCTTCTTGCATGGCAGCAACCACAATCTCACCTCGTCTTCCTCCTCCCCCCCTGCAGCATCCCAGACCCAGCCCCTGGGGCTGACGGGGATGAGGTGAGGGCTTGGTGGGAATGAGGGGGGAGAAGGGCAAGCAGCTCTGGGTGTGGATTGGAGAGAAAGGGGGTACATTGCAGAGTGGGGATGAGCAACCCCAAATCCTAGATCAAGCTGTTTTGGCTTCTGAGGTTCGACTCCTTCCTGGACAGGGAGGTCAGCGCTGCACAGCATTCTTCAAACTACGTCGACAGAAAACCTAGTTAAATGCAAGTGACGAGAAAAGCCCGGTGGGACAGGGTCAGAAGGAGGAACAGACTTCTAAAAGGTATCAGGCAAAGCCTGGCTGGCAGCTTCCCCGCTTGGCCCGCTGCAAGGCAAAATGTGCAGTATGTGCCTCTGAACTCTCCTTCCAGAGGTCGTGTACTGAAATAGTCTTTTGAGAGGATTTACACAAGCTAAATGGCCATATTTTGTTTTTCTAATAACACTAGTATTTGCAACCAACTGGCATAAAACCCGTGGTATAAAATACCGTGGCACGCTGCTCAGGATTCATCCTAGCGGTGAGGCCATGGAAGCTGGTAACGTTTTTTACGTGCTAGGAGCCGGCTCGCTGGAGGAGGTATTAAGTTACAGTGAACATAATGAAATGCTGTAACGTATGAGCCTGGACGGAGAGGGGCATTTCCAAGCAGGCATCCCATCAGCAGCAGGATCCAGGCTGCTAACAGGCGTTGTGACACCGGGCCTTTTTGCTCTCCTAAGCTCTCAGATAAATTAGCTTGTTATTGCTTCTTCCCCAGGCACAGCAGAAGGTTCTTACTGCATATGCCTCTTAGCTGAATTAGGTTGGTACTTGGCCAGCCTTGGTCACGGAATTTTATTGAAGAAAGCTCACGCTGTTGGCTGCAATAAGCGCTTCATAAGTGGGTGATCATTACCAAAATACATTAGATAATAGAGGAGTTATCGTTCAAACACTGTACCCGATAAAGATAACTGAAGAAGCATGCCTATGACATCGGTGTAAATATAGAAACATATCTGTTGCAAGTTTCTCTTTTTCTATCTAGTGTCATGAAATCTGAGATGGAGCATAACATTTATTTTACATACCAGAAGAAAAATAGCTTAAATAGTAGTATTCGTTATTCAAAAAACACCTATATCAAAAAACACCTGGAGTACTGCATCCAGTTCTGGGCTCCCCAATTCAAGAGGGACAGGGAACTACTGGAAAGAGTCCAGCGAAGGGCAACAAAGATGATTAAGGGGTTGGAGCATCTCCCTTATGAAGAAAGGCTGAGAGAGCTGGGACTCTTTAGCCTGGAGAAGAGAAGGCTGAGGGGAGACCTTATTAATGCCTATAAGTATCTCAAGGGTGGGTTGAAGGAGGAGGGAGCCAGACTCTTTTCAGTGGTTCCCAGTGACAGGACGAGGGGCAACGGGCACAAGTTGGAACATAAGAGGTTCCACTCGAATATGAGAAAGAATTTCTTCACGGTGAGGGTGCCAGAGCCCTGGAACAGGCTGCCCAGGGAGGTTGTGGAGTCCCCTTCTTTGGAGATTTTCAAGACCCGCCTGAATGCAGTCCTGAGTAGCATTCTCTAAGCAGTCCTGCTTCAGCAGGGGAGTTGGACTAGATGATCTATACGGTCCCTTCCAACTCTAAAAAAATTCAGTGGAATTCAGTGAAATTCATTTGTTGTAAAAAACCCCCCAAACTGTCTGTTATTTATGGTCCCACCAGCATTATGTACTATCTGACCACGCAGCACAGCTTGTCTCTGACAGCTTGGTTATAAGAGGACTTTCTTAGGAGATGGAAAATATCTTTGCACCTCAATCTAAAGGAGTCCAAATCCATAGTGTCCACATCCGAGGAGACAACTGTAGCTCTGTAGGTGGTGCAGTCTCTGTTCTTGCTGAATATAAACCACTGTGCAGCACAGGTTCATGGAAGCAAGATGGTAGGACAGGCTGGAAGGTAGCTTTGAAGGCTCAGGGCTTAGGAACAGAGGATCGTAGGACCGGTTTTGTGTTTTACCCAACATTAAATGCAGGTGCTGCCTTGGGATTAAGGACCTGAACCTCAGGCTCTCCTTTCCTATACAAGTTCTGTGCTCAGTGGTATTATTAAGGGTTATTGCATTTCATCAGCAAAACCCAACTATCTTCCCAAGGTCATTAGTTGCAGCAGAGCCCAAATATTCAATATTCTTTTGGAGGGAATATGTTCTTTTAAGTTAGAAGTAGTATTTAATAAATTACACCTGTCCTAATTCTGGCTCCTAGGAAGCGAACATTCAGTTCTCAATTTGAGGAAATCAACAACTTTGTATCCTAAATACATGTTTATCCATGATGTCAACCAGAGTATTTTCCATTTCTATTTGTATAAACCCAGAACTACTCAGTTAAAATGCAGTGATTTACAGTAGAGGCTGATTTACACAGTTTTAACCAATATCTGTCTTCATCCCAGTATTTCACACTTCTGAATGCATGTTATAGAAACTGTTCTGCAGGAGGCTGGATATCCTCCCTTCCAGCTCAGGGTCCAGCCTGATGCTCGCTGCAGTCTCTGGGAAATTTTCCATGGCTTCAGGACGCACTGGAGCTGGCTCACAGTCTATTCCTTTTAAAGCAGCAAACTGGTTTAGCTAGCACAACCAGCGCTTTGCAGACAACTCAGCAATTACGGGATCATATAACTACAGTAAGAGGCTGAGCTGCAAATTACTGTAATTATGAATATTTCTGTTGCAAGGCAAATTTACAGCCAGATATGTCATGTCAAAATTATTTTATTTTGTGGGTAATTCTAATTTTGCAATACATTTCTAGAACTTCATTTTCCTGTTAAACAGCATTTTAATTTGAAGAGTCTATTACAGCGGTTATGGTGGATTATTGTTAGAATTCAGAGGCAGATCATGAAATGCAAACATGCTCCATCACAGGCTAAATCCTGATCCCAGGCAGAATAGCACGGTTGGGAATGGTGAGTAATATCATTATAAGGGTATTGGGCATTGTCCCAGGAAAGGGTCAGTTGTCTCCAGTTCCTCCCATGCACCCAGATAAGTCTCTCTCTGTGATACAAGGAGAGAGACAAGCACCTCCAGAGAGCTCAGCCTTTGGGGGAGTTCACCTCAGAAAACAGAAGGAATGGGGGGTGAGATGGCTCCCAACCTGGCTTGAATGCCAGAAGCAAGGCAGTGGGTCTTTTGTATGACTTTCAGTAAGTCACTTTATCTGCCAGTGTCCTTTTTTTAAGTTCTTCATCTGGACAGGGGACAATACAGACATGTTTTGGGATGATTTATTCACTGACAGCAGTTAGGTTCCTAGAAACTTTGGTAAAATGGTCTTGCTCATTAATGAGTGGCAATTTCCCAATCGTTTGTTTATCTCAGCAAAACATCAGGTAACCTACATCACCGCCAACACCACTTCTGACCTTAGCTCCACAATTTGAAAGCAGTACAGACTGCAAAGTGGTGATTTCCACAGGTTTAAGTCTTGCAGAGCACACCCAGATCCCAGCTACGGTGCCGTTTTTTAAGCAGACCTCCCTATTTCCAAAACATCAGCTTCTCCAAACTCTTCCCGAAGCTTCAGGCGCTACCCAAGTGTTACTGAAGGTGATGTGCAGCACAGCCTGGCTCCAGGGGCTGGTGTGAACGAGCATGCGGCCTTTCTCTGCCCTGTCCCTGATTGACATCAGGCAAGTGCGGTGGCGTCACCCGGCTCCCCGGTCGGTCGGCCAAGCGGTGACCCAGCGCCGATGGAAAGAGCTGCCACCCAGGGCCGCTGAAAGCAAGAATGACCTTGTCACCTTTGTCTTCGTATCTAGTTACCTTATGCTCCCTCTCAGGAGGAAGCCAAAAACAACCCCCATCCCTTGCCAGCTTGTTCATTAGCAGTTGTTGGGTTAGGCTTGACCCTCATTTCCCCCCTGCAGCCACCTCCCCTGTTGATTGCAGGGGGCTTGAGGCATGCAAAGCATGCAGGGCCAGGCTTTGGGGGCATGCTCCTGGCCAGTCCCAAGTGGAGCTGGTGACCTGGGATGGGATTTTTTTGGGGTAAAAAGGGCTGGGGCCATAGCTGGGAGCTGGTGGCATTCAGAGGGCTTGCACATTTGAGATGAGAGCAAGAGGTGCTGTGTGCTTTCAGCCCCCTGATCTGGTGATGGAGGGCACTTTTGCCCTGTATCTCTGGGTGTTTTGGTCTCAGCAGTCATCACTGTGGTACTCAGGAGCTCATAGGTCTAATAGCCTGTTCCAGGGAAATTAAGACTTCATTTTACCTCCTTTTTCTGATGCAGTGGTAGCTGATAAAGATAGGGGGCTGCAAATTTACTTCCACCGGACTCTGTTTTCCTGCTGGCTCAGGTGTCTGGCAAAATCTCTCATCTAAATTTGAGGTGCTTGCAGGTAGATCCAGAGCATGGGAGTGAAGACTCAGACCAAGATCCACAGCGATTTCGTAGACCAGCCTCACTCACCCCCTTCCCTGTTCCCTGCAGTTTGTGTGGTACTTACAGATCATTTTCACATACCTCACCTAGGCTCCACGTTGAGCAGTGAGGCACTGCTCTGGCCAGTTTGCCATGGGATTTTCTCCTGGTGAAGCGTTTGCCCCCAGGTGAACACAAGTGAAGTCTTTGTGATACGGGCTTTCCTCCTCAATGGCTGTACAATCAGTCTTCCCCTTGAGACATGACCTTAACCTACAAACCAGATGGTGCCACTGAACCCATTCTGTTTCCAAGGTGTCGTTTGCAGGATCTTACCTCTTAAAAGCCTTTATTTTTTAAAAGAATTTCAGTCTTTTCACTCCCAAACACTGTAACATCCAAGAAGCTTCACAGTAGAGCTGGAAATGGCCTTTGCTGGGTCCATCTTGCCTGCAGAAACACTTTCTGGAGAGCTGCTTTGTTCCAGCAGGAAAATCGGGAGACCCTCTCAGTGACCAAGCCTGGTAACCAGGCTGCTTGGGACAGAGGGCTCTAACAAGTGCAGCGACAACTGGGAAAAAATGATTTTTTTCAGACACTGAAAGGGTTTAATGAAGAGCAGAGAGTAGAACGGTATAACATGACATGTTGTTAACTTCTGCGGTATGTCATAGCCAAATCACTTAGCACCAGAATTGTATATGGTCTGGCCTTGCAAACATCCCCTCCAATGAGGTTAATTCCCATCAGCTTGATGGCTGAGACCCAATAGTCCCCTTCAGGAGGTATCAATTATTTATTCTGTGCACTCCAAAAGTCAGTGGGTCCCTTTGATATGCAAGACAACTGTTAAATTAGCTGCTGAAGGACTACTGCTGCTTTGCAAGCTCCAGCCTCAGCAAGAGACATTCGCGTCCCATCACGCCTTAGGTCACTTGTTTCCTCCTGCAGCAAAACTGATTTAAGTGATTTCTGCCCCGGCTGCTCATTCCCACCTCCATGCCACAATCGTGCTGGTGTGATCGTTTCTGGGGTCAAGCAGTAAATCAGGTCACTGAAATGTTAGTGCTTCTCCATGGGATTCTGTCGATGATTTCGTCCAGGATCTGGGTAAGAAGCTGGTTGTCCCAGCACTTCCTTCTGATGTTCTTCTGCACAGGCAACTTCTCAGAGATGTCCTTCCACTGCCAGGGAGGTCCACTCAAACCAGGCATGGCACTGCACCTGCATAACTGTTGTCCTTCTTTCTCATATATAGCAAATTAGATTAAATTCCTCATGAAATTCAGTAGCAATTAAACTCATAATGAATGTAAATAGCCAATTTAAAATACACCCAAGAGGAGATATTTAAATACACACTTACTGGTCATTTATATTCTATTACATTACATTAGGCTAGGAGATCCATCTGTTATTAAACTTGCCCAAGACTTCTCATTAAATAAAATTGTAATAGTTGTTGTAATGCAGAATTTTTTCATGCTGGTTATCTGCCCCAAGTGAAATAGCCACATATTTTACTTATCCGTAAGAGTAAAGATAGAAATAACTGTTCCATCTATTTCTTTTGAAAATGTGAGGTGAAAACTTATGCATTTTTCAAATTTAAGAAGTGTAAATGAGATCAACCTTCTTGTTTTTGTCTCAGACCTCACATTTGCACTGGATTCCTCAGACTGAGGGACAGGTATCATGGTAGCTATTTTAAGTGTATAAAAATTATTAATCTAAGGATGTGTCTACAAGGGAGTTTTTGTTTGCATTGGGAGAGTGCTTCTGAAATGCATCCCCCAGGCATCCCCACTTTCTGTGCTGTGATTCCCATCACGGAGTGGTCTCAGAGACATCTGCTGGATCCCTTGCTGATGAAACTAAACCAAATCTGGTGTGCTAATGGGATGAGAGTAGAGCAAGACCAGTGTGTATAGTGTAAACATCAAGTTTTCAGCACCGCTTCTCCCTCTCCCAATCTGCTCCTATTGCACTGCAGTATTTGCTGAAGTGCACACGGCCTAAGTCAATGCTAATCATCAAAGCTCACCTGCCGTTGTGGAGATCATAGAATCATAGAATGGTTTGGGTTGGAAGGGACCTTAAAGATCATGGAGTTCCTACCCCCTGTCCTGCCGGAACACCTCGACTAGATCGGGTTGCTCAAAACCCCATCCAGCCTGGCCTTGAACACTTCCAGGGAAGGGGCCTCCGTGACTTCTCTGGCCAACCTGTTCCAGAGTCTCACCACCCTCATACTGAGGAATTTCTTCCTAATGATGCCTGGATACACTCTAGCTAACAAACTTAGAAAACTCACTTCTTTGTAGTTCAGGTTAGAGAAGATGACTTTCACCCCAGGTATGCATCTATCTATCTATCTACCCACCTACCAACCATTTAGGACCATGCCTGTGGAGACAGCTGAACCTGCTTTCAGACTCCAAAAAGTGCTTCCACACATCATATATCTGCAAGTAAAAATCTCTGCTCTGAAAAGTGGCATTGCAGCTCCCGAGTCTTGTCCCTCCTGCATCCTGGGAATGCCTGGAAAACTTGTTCCTGGCACGGGACAGAACATTGTGTAGGCACAAAAAGTGACTAGGACTCAGGACTCGAGCAGAAACACTTCCTAATGATGTTGTGTGCACTGTAGAGTAATTTCTGGAACCCAAACTATGTAAATAAAGTCTTCTACTGACCTCTTTCTCCCCTCTCAATTCCCAACCTTATAAATAACGCTTACTTCCACCTTCAGAATTTTTCCAGAGCTCTGCTGAGGCTTTTGGTCTGCCTATTTTTAGCTTTGCTTTTATTGACAGTGGTTTCCTCCGTCTCTGCCTATTCAGGCTGCAGCCTAGAAAATGCAAAGGTTATTTGATTCCCAGATTGGCTTTCCATAGACAGATCTGTAAAGTTTCTGAAGATGAAAAGAGAGGTCATAATTTCTTTCCATCACGGCTGGCATCACTCTGAGAGTCACCAGGGGAACCACACACTGGCTGCCTTCAAAAACTTTCTGAGACCTGGGAACGTGCTCTTTGGTACCCAGGTACAATCAGTCATCCCTGGGGAAGCCAGCAATGAAGACTCTAATGCACATACCAAGGAGTAGGAGAGCAAGATGCATTTAGATAACTCTAGTCAAAAAAATACTATCACTAAATGCATTGGAAAACTGCTAGTTTTTAATAACACAGATATTTTTTTCCCATTTCTCAGCAAACTGCATTGAATCACTAGCCTTGTACTGTGCATGTCAACTAGATATAAAACTATTAGTGGAGCGCATTTCTTACCATGTAGTTGGATGTTGTGTGTGATAGGCTGCGTGGGATCATGCTAATTTGGTATACTTGAAAAGTGCAAACAAACTTGTGAAGTTATATGGTATGCCCATGCAGCTTATGGAGCTTAAGAGAAGATGAAGAGGTAGATAGAGCGCATAAAATGTGGCTTTTTCTGGTGTCTAGTTTTATTCCCATTAACCAAAAGGAGGCAAAACCCCGGCAAATTCTTTTTTTACAGCGGTAGTCCGTTCTTGTGGGGTAATAATTCAGAAAAATGGAAAATAATTGTAGTGTCACTTTAATCCATAAAAAAATAACTGTTTGACAAACATCATAATTTATATGAACTTTTGCATTTGCTTGATGTTCTGCTTCAGGAACAGAATTTCAGACAAATCCAACAAGATAGCTAAAATGACAGAAAAAGCTGCAAATTGCTACAAAAATTGATCTTTTCAGAGATACGTGACACAAGACCCCATTTTCAGAGACATGCTTAAAGTGGGACACATGATTAAAGAACTTGCTGAATCAGAGATTTTGTGTACAAAAGACCAGTTATGCAGCTAACGGGCTGTGCAAATAGACTGTGTGATTTCCTCACGCAGTTGTAACTGTACAGGGGAGCGACGTGTTCGTCACTGCTACAACTGATGTGAAGGCTACCTGGTAAAACGCAACACTTAGTATAGCAGTAGCTCAGAAGGTTTTTCCACTGTGAATTGAATTTTAGCTTCTATCTTGTCTCCACGGCTAAGATCTGCCTTGAAAAGCCAGTAGCTGTGGTAGATTGATCCTCCAAGACTTGAAGTGTCTCTTGAGACACTTGATCTGAGGGAGTAATTGATAGCAGTGATAGGTTGCCATCCAATCCTTGGACCAGCAAGAAGATGAAGATGATAGCACAGTTTGTGGCTGAGTTTCATGGCTGTTTCTTGCCAACAGAGGAGTGCCAGGATGGGCTTTGTCCAAGACCACGGTGGAGAACACTCTCCATCCTCTCCCAATCTCTGCTCTGTTTCTTTTCTCATCCTTGGCTTTTTGTCCTGGTCTCTTAACCTTTCCAGCCTTTCCTATTTTCCAACCTCTGAGCTACTTATCCTTTACCCAGTCTCCCCTCCCAGTCCTTGGTGCAATCTATGCAGCACCCTATCCCAGAGAGCCAGTGGCCTTACCCCAGTCACAGTCTCTATTCCCCTCTCCCTCCCTCTCCTTGTGAGGCTCCTGGTCCTCAGATGCTTTCCCTATGATCTCCCATCTTTGTGCCGGTGCTTGTTTCCTCTGTCTTTGAGGTGGACACCTTCTCCATACAACCTGGGCACCAGGCAGGGGAGTGTTGAAAGGCTGGGAGAGACAGATGCCATGTCTTCCATTCGTGCACTGAGAGCCACCCTGGCCACCAGCAGCAAGGCATAGTGACAGTGAGGAAAGACCTGCGGCCCTCAGCCTCATCCAGCCCACAGGGATGATGGCTCTGCAGTGTGTTTGGTATGTGAGGGCTTGTGAAAGGGTGAAGGGTGCCTAAAGCAGGTGAGAACCTATGAGAATTTAGCAACCACGCTCAGGCTAGATGAACATAAAACCACCATCTCCCCTACAAATGAGGCTATGAGAATAAATTAATTAATAAACCCATAATAGTGATGAGTGGCACAGAAGGGACCATGAGGAAAGGAACAAATCTGCCTCTGAAAAAGGCTTGGATAACGTGTGGTCAATGGGGCATTGGGCTATGCAGTGAATAACGATGAAAAACAAAACACTGAACAGCTGCTCACTTGGTGGGCACCATCCTCTGTGCATGGGAAGAGGCAAGGACTTGTGACTGGTGGGGACACACCATATTTGCAGTGGCTGGAGGACATCACAGCAGTCTGGCTTGAGGGCAGTTCAGAGGAAGAAACTAGAAATCTAGTTGGTGGGGAGAGGTTGTGCCCACGTCGCCTAAGGTGGGAGGTGTGAATACTCCTTTATCA
>KZ506253.1:147481-171156 GCA_002844005.1 Limosa lapponica baueri
CTCACAAGGCGTTTCGGCTTTTTGACCTGTGCTCTCTAACACCCAAATGTTGATGGGGGAAAATATCAAACATTTTCAGATGTTTTCACTCGTCCCGAGGCTTCGCTGGACAAGCCACGTTCTCCCCAACCCTCTTGGTGGAAAACAAGGCTCTGCTGAAGAGCCCGCCTTCTGGTGTGCTGTTTCATCATGGGAATTCACAGAATCATAGAATTGTCTAGGTTTGAAGGGACCTTTAAGATCATCTAGTCCAACCATCAAACCCCAATTGCCCGTTCTTAAAATTGCAGAATTCCTGCATTAAATCCTTCCCTGCCACGAAGGAAGTTGTCCCTTTTGTTTAAGGACTACAGCACACTGCTACAGGTTTCATGTTAAAATGCCTCTCTCTGCCTAGTAACCCTTCACATTCCCTGAAACTCGTCTCTCAAGCCAGGCAAGGAAGGCAGATTTACGTGTCACAGGTTTGAACATTTGGTTAATAACTTGTTCATCTCCAAGGAGCAGTCTAAATGCAAACAGCAATTACCCTAAAATCATTTTCTATCAATAGTCTCAATTTCTGTGTTTTATTGTGTCATGTACAGATGTGCTTCTGCTTCCCCGTTGAAGATGGAGATGAATCAGCTGAGGGGGGGGAGGAAGCACATGTTTAATTTTAACTCTTTAGTATATTTTGAAACTAAATGCAAATGCTTTTATTGTGATTCCTCATCTACAGACTATTACTATTTATTCATTGTATAGGAAGTCTTCCATAATGTGAATATATGGTGATACCCGACATAGAAAGAGTGTTTCTTGAAAATCAATCCATTACAATTTGTTAACACTATCACACTCTTTTAACATCCTCATTTTTAAGAATTTATCAATTATGCCACCAAGAAACTCTCAATTTCTTTCTAATGACCACTTATAGTAACAGGACAATGATTTATATTTTTCTGGATGCCAAAATAAATATAGAAAATATTTAACTTTACTTGCATCCTTTCTGTGTGTGCTATTTGGGTCACTGCACAATATCCTAAAAAATGTTTTCTGGTAATTCCATTTCTGGAACTATAAGTGAATGAGACCACTGAATATGTGAGAGTGCCAGCCCATTTGTTCCCTACAAGCAAAAGGAAAAATAACAGTAATTATTTTAAGTGTCCATTGAGCCACAAAACATCAAAACGAGAGTGAAATCTCAAACAGAGAAACATTTTTTTAGGGACATAATGACACTGCTGCTAGACAAGTAACCGACACATATATGCAACACTTTTCTATTTCTATTGTCTTTCTCTTTCCCTTTCCCACTTTGTTATCCAGCTTCAAGTGACTATCAGGGAAGCAGTCAGCCCCATCATGAATGCTAATATTCTATTAGATGAAAGGTACACACAAAGATGCAACATCCATGGAAAAAAATACTATGAAAACTAAAATCCCACAACAAATAGATTTTCTTCCTGCTTGTAATGCAATGAAAGTGTAGCATTAGCAAATAATCCAGTGGCTTATAAAGATGTGCCTCTTAGCATTAAGAGGCAGAAGAAACATGCAGTATAAACCAACTGCAGGTCAATAAAGTATTACATTGCAACTTAAGGATGAAATTAAATCTTAGGTTCACAGTTTTTAAATTATGGTGCTTCCAATAAAAGTTACTGTTGGGTTTTTTTAAACTTACATTGCCTATTATATTTCAAAGGAGGAAAGACTCAACTTTCAGAGCAGCTCATTTCAGCTTGCAATCTGTGTATTCTGTCCTTTTCCATTTTCCTCCTGATTTTCAATAGTGCCTTTGAAAAGATAATTAAAAGATATGAATTAGCTGAGGGTGAGCATTATGACCGGCAAGCTGGCCAAGAGAAAGGTCTTTAAAACCACAAGACACATGAGAAGCGGTACGTACGCATGATAGCATTATTATTCTTTCCATTAGGCCATTTACTGCTCTTGATCTGTGACAGAGCTCCCACTGATGTCAAATGAAGTTGTATGCATTGATCTGGAGGGAAGAAAAGGCTTTTGCAGGAGGAATAATTTTTTTCCTCTTTCCCTGTGTGACAGGGAATTGATCAAAGCATAAATGCTTGGGCTGGGGAGCTCAGCACAGCAAACTCAAGGCCTGATGCAAAGCGGGACTTGGGCACCCAGGGGGTAGGAGATGTGATACCCAATTCTTGGGTGGCCACCGACCAGCTGTCTCTGATGGCGCAAGTTAGGCAGCTATGTTGCCTGAACAGTGTGTTTAGGGTTGGATCCGGTGCCTACAGCTAGGCTGGTGAGCCCTGGGGCACAGGCCCAGGATTGTCCACAGGTTGGGTGGATGAAGCCACCCTGTTTTGGGGATAGGTGAAAGAGTTCATGCGGAAGGACGGAAGCTGTGTGTGCTGTCAGTTCTCATCAGTGGGTGCCATCTGTACTTTTCCTTGCCAGTACAGATGGCACCCAGTGGTGTACAGACCAAGCTCCTGCACCCGGGAGGGGCCTATGATAGTTCTCCAAAAGGCTCCTACCCTTTTGGTGGTGACACTGTCAACAGGAAGGGACAACAGCCAAGGGACATCTCGGTCCCCAGGGTGAGGGCACTTAAGCCACAACTCCTCAGGAAAGGGCATCACCATACTCCTTCTCTGCAAACTAGGCCACTAACACAAGGGGAAATGCAAGACTTGGAGGGCCAGAAAGAAAAAAAGCTAAAATTTATAGGCACTCAGGAGGTCCTTGTTGCCAGGGGTGTCTCCACATTTAACCTCCACATGCCTTTACTTGTCTCAGTGAGAAGGAACATGGGCACCACAGCAGTGGCTGGGTGAAGCTGTTGAGGTGGGGACAAGGTCTGAATCTGGCTCTCAGGAAGCTTTGAGGACGGGAGCTCTGGTGCCTGGTGAGGAGGTGCCATGGCAGCCAACGGCCACTGGGAAGGAAAGGCTCCCCGCGCCGGGCTCTGGGATGCAGCAGGAAGGAGCATTGTTGCCTGTTGCACAGACCACACAACCCAAACCATATCAGATATTCCGAGCCCTTTAAAGACCAGCCCCTGAAAACTTGCATGAACTGGAAACCTGGCAATATGCAGGGTTGGACATGGCCAAAACGGTGAGGTGGGGGTACTGCACAAAGGCACAGCATCCCCCCCACTCCAATAGACCTTGCGCTCCAGAGATTTTTCAGACCCAGCAAACTCTGTTTAGCCCCTTTGCCCTTCGAATCATGTCTGATTTATACTCATCCCCCACACGTATAACATTTGTTTATTTCTGTAATATATTAAAATGCAGTAACATTCCATACTTGGGGGGGAGCTTAGAGGGAGGGTAATGACTTACACATGTACTGTGCTACATTGGATCTTTTCCAGTATCATAAATAAGAGGGAAAGCAAGATTTTACAGCTCAGCCATTAATGAGAACAGTCCACTATCACATATGGGAAAATACTTTAGTCAGTAAAAGCTGACACAACACTGATGGCATTTAGCTGTCCAGTATGAATCATCTTCATAAATTCCAAGAGAAAATATTATATCATTAGTTGATTTGTAACCTCGTTGCAGGCAGCTGCAAATAAATGTTTGCATTGGTGTGCTCTAAACCAGGCTAGCGCAGCTCAAGAAATAAGTCCATTAAACTGTAGGTACTGAACAAACACACTCTGTGAAGGGTTAAGCCTTCTAGGTGTGCCTTTGCATTACCTGCAGGTCACTCCTTTCGTGCTTTTTTCCTCTCCTCCATGCTAGGTGGTTCGCAGAAAGAAAAACTGAGCAAGCAGTGCCCAGGAGTCAGTGCTCTTTTAAGAAACGGGCATAACTTGAAACTTCTTCACGGCCTAAAAACCCCCTGGTGTCCTCAGGAAGACAGGTAAACACTGGAATGGAGGTAGTCTGAGAGGCAGAAGTGAAGGTTCAACAGCTCTCTAGCTCTCCAGGCTTGCTTGTGGACCACGCTCGCCAGGACAGTGGTTATCTTCGTTTGCAGTCTTGCAAAGCACCAAACCTGCTCTCGCAGCCCTCGGGCACCTCTGGCAGCGCAGCTGGGACCCTATTTGGAGTAGGCTCCCCCCACAGAGATGTGTGGCTCAAGGGGTGGCTCAAGTCCGAATCACCCCCGAAAGAGCCTATTTTTTCTCGCTCACTTGGGTGATGAAGCTCCAAGCGTAAGCACCTCTGTAACGTGCCCGGTGTTAGGTGGGGAGAGTCTGGCTGCATGGGATGTAAGTGCGGGAACACCTGCACGGATCCCAGCCCTTTGGCCTTCCCTAATAAGATGGTTTAGCTTTATGCCTGCCTACGCATGCAGCGCTGGTAGTAAAATAAGAGCTCACAGCCCTCGATGCCTTCTCCAGCTAATCATTAACATTGCTTGCATGCATTTGCCCATGCCTTGGGAGAATCAAAGGACAAGTTTTGCATAAACATATTAGCAGAACCCTCGTCAGTAAAACTGCCGGTTTTCTCAGCATTCCGTGCATGCCTTTAAACATCTTCCAAGCTGTGCCACTCTGAGCCCGCACACTCCTTTGAGGGTGGTAGCTTGCGCCACCCCAATTGTACGCAAAGTCTGAGTCTGAGATCAAACTACACCTGGGGCTCTCAGTTGTTTCTCACTAATTTATTCTTATAAAGGTATTTCCTTTCCTTAAAGTATTAAAAATAATAATAAAAAAAATAATCAAGTTCACATGAACACTGTGAAGTGCTTGTTCTAGTAAATAACAAGTAGCTTTTAAAAGCTGAAAAATCTGAATTCCTGCCTGGGCTTCCACAAGGAGCTGATTTCACCCACGGTGAGCACTGATGTTCAACCTGCAGCAAACAGCAAAGCAGGCAATGTGCTCGTCACCCCCTGCTACGTGTGTTTTGGTGATACCTTGGGACTCCAGGCCCGAATCTTTCATTCCATTGAGCTTGAAGAATAAGTAAAATCAACTGTCCGTGATCCGGGGTAACAAGAGAGTTGGGTTCACCAAATAACGGAAAAATGCAGAAAATAGGGATAAGAGCAGGAGAGTCTGCTGGGAGGTTTGAGCTTCATGCAGCACAAAAGCAATTGTCAGATATGAGGTGACCTTGAAAACCATTCAGCTCATTTTCACATGAGCTAATTAGCCCAACTGGCTCCTGCACGTAGGAAGGAGCTCGTGCCTGTGTGTGTCTAACCTGCACCTTGGGTAAAGCAAAAGGAAATACTACGTCTCTGCCCAAGACCTAGATGTATGGGGAGCAGCAATAGATGGTGGAAGAAGAAAAAGAGAAGGGACATAGCAATAAACACACAGATATTTCTGCATAGTAAGCACCCATCTCACCTTTTGCCCTGACTCCAGCAGACCAGGACAAAGGCTGTCCTGCCATGGACAGACAGCTGTGGGCTCTCAAGCAGCTGTTGTTGTGAGTAGTAACTATCCGTGCAGCAGAAGCACTGGAAAAAGCCAAGCTGAGCATCACTAAATAGCCATGATAAACATGGGAGAAGTGGCGTCTCTGAAGAGCTATATAGGTGACAAAAAGCAGGAGCAGAAAGGTTAGACATACGGACGAAAGGAAACAGGTCAGTCTCTTGGGCCGTCTAATTCAGTACAAACTTGTTTGAACCCAAGCCAAGAGACTGCTGTCTAGTGAACGTGATATATCAGTGGGGACTGGCATGATCTTAGCCACAGCCCAAAAAAAGTAAATAAAAAATAATTCCCAAAAAGCTGCTTATGTTAAACAAAAGAGTCACAATGACTTCCTAGCTCTGCCACACCCTGTAGAATATTTTGGGCATCTGAAGCTTCTTGATTCCTTTTCAGTTCACAGCTTTGCTCTTCAGTAGTCTTATTAAGAAGCATGCAGCAATACATTTGCTTGGATATGTAATTATATTCTGACAAGAGTGCTATATAAGGGCATATTATTGATTTAATTAAAAAAAAATAAAAATCTACAGAGTCATCTCTATATGTTATGCCAGACCTCAGATTTATTTTAGATACTGCCAGCAGGAAACTTCGTTAATGAAGTAGAAAAAGGAATTGCATAAATTCTTACATTACACCATTGAAAAGATTCCTGAGATTTGCATCCAAATCATATTGGATTTTTGAGAGATTTGAGCACTTAACCTCTTTTTGTTCCTTATCAACATATACTAGAAAGGAACATATTAGCTTCCCAGAAATTGCCTGATGGTTCTAATACCGGCGACGCCAGGAGGAAATGTCAAGTAAATCAGTCACCATATTCCAGAGGAATTACTGCCTGTGAACCAGGCTATTAGACACTCAGCCTTCTTGCATTCCACTTTGCGAGGAGATAGGGGCTGGGGATTGACAGGAATACATCATTTTTTCACCCAGCCATTTTTCTCGCAAATAGTGCCCAGCTAATTCATGGGGTAATTTCTACCCCTCCCTAACTTACGCAATTTGTTAGGTGCCTGAATGCTTTCCGTCTTTGATTAAGAGTGGAAACTTTGGGAGACAAAAACAATATTCCCTTTGTCTTTGTGCAGCACCACACACAAGAATAGGACTCAATAGGTAATTAGAATAATGACAGTAATGGCTTAGCAAACAGAATGAACTCTTGACTGCAATCGCAGAGGATTGCTCGCCTTAGCTATTAAGATGGCGCTACAGAATCAAGGTCATTGTCTCTGCAGGTGATCAGCAATTTAACAATAGTGCGTTACACATGGTTTCCATCTCTGCGATGGCTAAGCAGGTAGTATATTCTTTATGAGTCTCATTGGAACAACTACAAATCTCTCTTTCAGATCATTCAGATAAACAGAGATGTCCTGGTGTACCAGGAATATTATCTTTCCTCCGGCCAAGTAATAAGTGAGGTGATACCAAGGGTGGGTTCAGGGCCTTTGATCTGTAATCCATTAAATATAATTTATACCTCCTCACGAGTGAGAATTACTGTTACGTAGCCAAATGGATTGTTTCTGTGATGTCTCTGATGACATTTGCTCTTTCTCATAGGATCAGCAGTTTGAATCATTTTGTATGTCTAGATAGTGAAGGAGAAGAGGGATGACTCTGTTTCAAATGGAGATTCAAGAGGAAAGGCAGATTTATTTTGAATTCCTGACCTTGATAGCTTCATCTGTAAAATTAATGCTTGATAGGGCCTGCTCTAATTATCACAATTTGGATATAAGGTGGGTGGAAAATTGGCGGATTGCCAGAGTCAAAGGGTGGTGGGCGGTGGTTCAGAGTCCAGCTGGAGGAGTTTGTCAGGTTTTGATTCAGGGACATGACCTGACAGCAGGACAGATTGCCTCATGAATGAGGTCACCAGTGGTACTAAGTCAGGAGGAGCAGTCAATGAGCTCTAGAGCAGGTCCATCATGCACAGGGACATAGGGAGGCTGGAGAAGTGGTCTGACAGGACTGTTATGGGCTTGAGCAGAGGAAATGCAAAGCCGTGGGGAGGAATAACTCCACGCACCAGTGGAGGCTGGGACCACCAGCTGTAAGGCAGCTCTGCAGAGAAGGACCTGGGGGCCCTGCTGACCAACCAGGTGACCGTGAGCCAGCAGCACCTCATGGCAGCAGAGGAGATCAGCATCACCCTGGGCTGCATGAGGAGAGCAGCCAGCCCTCTTGCCTCTGCTTCTTGTGCACCATGTTGGATTACCAGACCCACTGTCCATGAGTTGTGCTGCTGTACCTAAACATATTACATGTTTACACCATTCATCAGAAGCTACTCTGTGTGAAAGGCAATTTCCTCTCATAGAATCATAGAATGGTTTGGGTTGGAAGGGACCTTAAAGATCATCAAGTTCCAACCCCCTTGCCATGGGCAGGGACACCTCCCACTAGAGCAGGTTGCTTAAAGCCCCATCCAGCCTGGCCTTGAACACCTCCAGGGATGGGGCATCCACAACTTCGCTGGGCAACCTGTGCCAGTGTCTCACCACCCTCACAGTAAAAAATTTCTTCCTGATATCTAATCTAAATCTCCCCTCTTTCAGGTTAAAACCACTACTCCTTATCCTATCACACCTTTCGGTTTTGTCAGGTGCAATCTCTGCCCAGGCTAGGATACTTCTTAACTCATGCTGGTAGGTGAGGAGGAGAGTGAGCTGGGCAGCAGACTGTGCTCACTCAGCCTGCAGATTCCTTTTGCACGAGCTAAGTTTGGGCACAGAGCTCTTAAATAAGCTCTTGAACTTTCCATTCCCTTTTTGGGCTAGGTTATCCTAGAGGCTGAGGCAAATAACTACCTGGCTCCTCTCATCAGTGGGGGATGTTCAGCATCTTGCAGGCTCGGGTCCTTCAGATACACAGCTCTGCTGTGGAGAGCAGGCCTGGTTTTGGCTGACATGGGAATTTGTGCCTATTGCTCATGTGTGAGACAGGAAAAAACCCTCTATTCATATCTACCTCCAATGGGATGTCACAAAAAATATCAGACTAATGAGGCACTTTATAACAAAACTCAGCCGAGACTTTTGTTATAGTCAAATCAGTCTCCATTTTAACAATTCCCCGTGGCTTGTACATGCTCGTGATTACCCTGGGCATGAGTGCGGTCACTGACTCTAAACACTGCCGTCCGTTTGCATACCCCAACTTGGAGGCACTCAGTCATAAACCCCGGATCTGCTGAGAATCTGCAAATGGGAGTTAGCAGCTTCTCACGTGCAAGTGCAGGGAAGTGGAAAGCATTCAAAACCACTTGGGTATGCTTGCATAAACCTTTTATAGCACACACTAGCAGTTTGCGATTAAGTGAAAGGAGGGAAAACTAGACTGACCCCATGATTTAATGGCAATGGCATTTTATAGAGTACAGGGGGACTTCAAAACTGACCTCGAGTTGTGGGTGAGGAAGTCATTCACTTTTGTATGCACAGCGGTGCATACATGGTAAGATCCAGTCTGGCCAATTTAAGCACTTAGCTGGTACCTAGGTGTAAGGCGCATGGTTTCGTCTGCTCAAATGTGCACCGTGGATGCCTACGTCTGACTAGTTGTCTGGATTCATAGGGAAGAGCAATGGGCTTGTTTTGTGTTGCCACTGCTTTTTTACTAAGAGAGACGTGTGAAACAGATGAGGGGAATGGCTTCCTAAAAGCACCCATCCCTGCCCATTGACTACAAAAGATGACCAGATCTGGCCAGATGGCCCATCTAGTAATAGATTTTATTTGGAGACAAAGAGAGATAGATGAATTGTCCCTTGAGAGTCCTGTAGTGTCAGCCCTTAAACAATTCCACCACAAGAGCCTGTGTCCCAGCACAGGGGTCTACAATTATATGAGATGTCTCTCTGGCTTTCCCTTGCTGGGGGGGTCTTCTCTCACTGTTGTCTTTGGAGGACAGCTTCAGTGGGTGCCTGTAACACCAGCAAGAGCTAAGGGTCTGAAGGAGGCCAGCTGCTTCCCGGCCACTGCCAGTCCAAAATGAAGCAGACAGGAGAGCTTCATCAGCCATTCAGCGTCTCAATGTTTATAAGGGATATGACCCAGCAAGAGAAGCTAAGAACAAAAAAAGGTCAGAACTGTAGCAGGAATTATTGGGAAAGCACTCTGTCAACTGATGACCCAATTCCCTAGAGCATTTGCCACACACGTAGCCCCTATTCAAGGGGTTAAGTGGTTTCTTCAACTGTGCACATAGGACAGGGTTTGCCGGATTGGATCCCTTTCATAGAAAGATTCACTACGCTCAGCAGTTTGTTACAGCATCCTCTTGAAAGCAAATCATACAGTAAAAGTTGCAAAAGTATTTTCTACTATAAAGCCTTGCTTTCACGGCATGCCAAAAATGTTGCCTTTTCAGATGGGACGTTCCGAGGTTGATTGCAATCCAAAGGTCACTGCTGAAAAGTCAGAGCAAAAAGCTTTTTGCTTACTTGTGAGCTGTGATTGTCCCTGTATGTGCAAGGAATTTACTCATTTTCAACTTCCTCTACCATCCTCTGAAGTATGTACCACAGACCGGTGTGGTAAAGCCATGACATGGGATAATATGAACCACCAGGATGAGGTGATGGATCAATCATTGTGTTCTCGAAACCCTTTCACATTTATAAGCATCACTGTGAACCCAGATGCAAACCTGAAGTGGCAGGAAAATTGAAGTCTAAACATTTTTCAAATCTTTCCTGATAAGGCTGCGTATGAGACATTAGCTTGTCTGACAACATGAACTTTAAGGGGACATTGCATACAAAGTGTTTTTCAAAATTGCATCCTTCCCATGGAAATCAGCAGTCATTCTAAAAAGACTTAAAAATGGCTTAAATGCTTTAAGCACCTAGAAGACTTAATAAGGATTTAAGTTGGCTTTAATGCTTACATTGTGCTACCTTAAAGATTTACGGCAGCTTAAATGCTTATGTGCCTTAAGAAGTTAGGGTAACAATCACTTTGTCTGCACAAAGCCCAAATAATCAGGATT
This sequence comes from Limosa lapponica baueri, assembly GCA_002844005.1. Lineage (NCBI taxonomy): Eukaryota > Metazoa > Chordata > Aves > Charadriiformes > Scolopacidae > Limosa > Limosa lapponica. The sequence goes on from KZ506253.1 coordinate 157,884, forward strand.
TATTCAGTGAAACAGTTCAGGGAGGTCTTCACATCACCTCTTTTCTCAGGCTACCAAGAGGTATCTTCATTAAGGGTGACCTGGCAGCACCTGCTTACAGTTTTGCCTTTCTACCTCAGTATTTAAGGTTTATCCCATCCACGTATGTACACTGCTGCAAGCCCCAGAAAAACCCTTTCCTCCCTCTTGTTCCTGTGGGGAACTGAGGCACCATCAGGCTGAGGAATTTCCCCAAGATGGCATAGGAAGCCTGATGCAATGCAGAAACATGAACCTGGGTCTCCCACTCACCACGTCCCTGGGTGCTGCCTCTCCATCCAGCCACGGTAGCCGGACTGGCTTCCCTACACTGGTTTCTTTTCTTTTAAAGCACAACCCTTAACTCAGCTCCATGGGTTCAGATGAAACTGCACCAATGGGGGTTTGGACTATTATTGTTCTGCCTTGAGGCAGCCCTGTTTCTGTGGGACCCATCTATTCCTTGGGGCCAAACCCCATTTCCACTTTAGCCCCAGTCTCCCTCCACTTTCTGCTTTGTTATACAGAAGCCATGAAGGCATTTTTTGTGACCTGGCTGGAGCATCTTCTGAGAAGTCTTGTCCCCTTCCCTCTGAGGAGCCAGCTCTCCCCAAGAACTATTTCTACTGCTGGTGTTTGGGACTGCAGCCTGGACACAGACCTGGGCAACTGCCCCTGTTTGAGCAGGGGGGTTTGACTGGATGACCTCCAGAGGTCCCTTCCAACCACAACCGTTCTGTGATACTGTGATATGTCCCACATGCCTCAGCATCTGTTCCTCTAAGCATTTTGAAGTAATTACAGAGGAAGCTCATTTCTGGTGCCTAGTTTTACTAGTTGGCAGTGGAATTCCACAATATCTCTTGGATAATGATTCCAGTCAGCCTGGAGAGAAGAGCAAGCAGCACAGGACGGGAATGCGGTGGGTCCTGGAGGCACAGCTCTGGGAGTAATCACTGGCAATCATCCCTGTTTGCCTGCACTTATTTGGAGTTACAAAGCTACTTTCTTCCCTCCTCTGACATATTCTCTCGCTTGCTCTTCTCAGAAATACCTAACGTATAAACCAATAAGTGCAGCCCCACAGAGCAAGACCAGCTCTAGGAATGGGCAAAGTGGATGGATACCCAAGGGGAAGGGTAGTCCTGAAGCAGGGAGGAGAGGAGGGCTAGTTCAAGGTCCATGACCCTGCTCTTCACTTTGTTTGTGCCAGAGTTCTGGAAACCAGAGAGATCAGTAATGATGCTGCTGAAGGAGAGGCTGGGATGAAGAGATGAACAGGAGCACAGCCTCCCCCAGCAGCAGGAGTTGTTCTGCTCAGCTCTCATATCCTATGGGCAGATGTAGCAATCTAAACTATTCCATCCAGCCTCCTTCTTATTGTTTTTTTTTTTTATTTTCCCCTTGCCATGGCACAAGCCACCGCATTCAGCCTTGGTCTGGTCTTTGTCCCTGATCCTTGGGGTAACTACATTCAATTTTGTGTGCAGATTAACCTGGTACTGCCTGAGGTAGAGATTACAGGGCCAAATTCAGCTCTGATGCATGAGCGCTGTGCTCCCTACGTTGTTCCCCTGCAGCATTTCTCCCTGAGGCCAGCGGAGCTACACCCGTCCAGCCAGGGGCATGCTGAATGCCTTGAAGTTCATTCATTAGAAGTTTCTTCTTCATCCTTGCCAGTTCAAAGACAGGGGGACGGGGAAGCGCTGGTGTCCGCACAACCGATTTGCAGTTGCCTGGCTGGCTGCTGAGACAGCACGGTGCAGAAAGCTTCCCATGGGATTAGCCATGTATTCAGCATGCTGGGAGCTCTCCTGGCTTTTAGGATGGGGAAAACATCCTTACAGGCAGTGGGGCTTTCACAAAGCACAGCCAGGGTGCCCCGGCCAGGACGCGACTTGCTCGCCATGGACACCCCAAGCAAGGGTTTGCCAACATGGCTAGGGGCAGAGCTAACCAATCCATTGCATTTGTGATGAATTTGTTTTGCAAATGTTGTTTTGAATATGCTACCAAGAAATGGCCCTTTTTTGGCTTTTCTCCAGCGCCTGGGACACATCCCGTTCCCTAAGGAGGCCACGAATGGAGAGTTACGTGGAAAGCATCGGCACCATGAATAGCCACAGCACAAATTCCTCATGTCAGGTCTTCTGTAACTTATGTCCCCTTCCTGCCAAATGGCACCGGGAGCTGCTTTTCTTCTGAAGGGAGGTTTCAAATATAAGACAACCACTTTGGTATGTAAATGGAGTATTTACAAACTTTCCATATTTAATGTTATAGTTAATATTTAATAATGGTTATTAACTATGATAATTGTTATGAAGATATCTTTATCTTTTCTATTAGTACTTCACTTTAAAGTTACCTACCACTCTGATATGACTATCTTTTCCTGTCTTCTTCTTCTTTTTTTTTTTTGAGTAAGCATCTTTGGAAAAGCAAGAAAGTGGTAAGTGCAGATGCTTATACTAATGGCCTTATTTTGTGTGTTTTAACATATGAGATAGTATCCACTGAGTGGATTGGGTAACAGGTGATATACATTCAAGTAAATATATACACATTGAAGAGGAATGTGGAAACTCTTCCAGGGTTTATTTAACACGGTACGGAATTATGAGGTTACTACCCATTGAGAAAAACTACAGAAACTAGCTTTGATCCTTTAGAAAAGAGCAGATGAAGGTGACTTTGAGTGTTTGAGAAAATAATGACAAGTGAGGGCTCTAAATAACTTATCGCCTTCAAATGTTGCTGCTAAGCTGCCCGAGTTGGGATCCAGTTTCATTTTGAATAGTGCCTTTCATGCAAATCACATCTCTGTATGCTTCAAGGCTCTAATTAGAGTGTTATGACCAAGAGAAAAAGAAAAATCGGAGCTATGGGCAAGTGTGGGTTTAGATAAGCTTTGAGTAAGATGGGAGAGGCAGTGAAGCGGAGAGCTAATGTCATCTCCCAGTAGGGGTCAAGAATTTAAGCTCGGTGTATGCAGGATGGGTGGGCCCAAAAGGAATGCCAGATGATTTAAAATAGCAGAAGGAGCTAATGTACAGGCTGAGCTGCCATGGGGGAGAACACAAACAGCTGGTAGAACAAGATTTTTTTACCGTCTTTTGTTCAAATGAGTTACAAAAGGCAGAGAAAAATACTCGGAGGCAAATGCAGAGGGGACAGATTTGTGCAGACTTCTTAACTCGGTCACTAGATGGGCTGTCTTCTGGAGCATGCTACCATGTGATTAGTTCTTGAATTAATTAGGAAAATAACAAGTGGCCCATCCTCCCTGTGGTCAGTGCTCTGAACCACAGTAGCACCAGCGCACAGCCCATTAGCGGCGGACTTGCAACACCAAACCCTCCAAAGGCTTGCTGGTGAGCAGGGCGAGACCTGGGAGCCTTTAGCAAGCACAAAAGCTACAGGTGTCCCAGGGGATAAGTATGTCTGTGAGGATCAGACAGCCTGGCGTAGAGGCAGGACTTCATGGACCACCTAGGCCAGCTGAGAATACCAACCAATTTTTGCAAGCTTGCTTTTTCTATCTCGCTGGAGAGCCCTGGCGCTGCTTTCAACTGCTTGGTGCTCATAGTCTCGGGAAGTGTTGTTTCCCAAGGGCCAACAAGAGAGAACTTGCAAGCTGCTGATAGCCAGGCAAAAAAGGCATGCAGTAACATTTGGCTTTGCAGCTTATTTTCTTACGAAGGTGGTTTGGGGTTATATTTTCCCCCTGAATTTTCACACATAACTACATTAGTATAATCTGAGTCATGTCTGCGTATTTACAAAGAAACAGATCCCCAAGGAGTTTACGGATTTGTCATCCCAGCACTGAATCTCTGAGAACGATCATTCCAGACCATAATGAGATATTGTGTCTGCTCATGGAGACAAAGCCTGTCCTTGGACGCCTGTCCAACTTTTCCGAAGGAGTGAATAAGAGTCATGTGTACGTAACCCTTCTCCCAGGACTTGATGGGCAGCAGGCAAGGGCTGGGTTCAAGTGTAAGGGCATCACTGCAAACACCCTAGCTCGAGCTCAGAACCAGCAACCTGGGAAAAACAGGCGAAACTGTCTGATGGGCAGTCGTTCTCAAAGCATTTTCAAAAAAGAGCCAGATAGGTAGCAAGAAATGCCCTTATTAAAGGGAAAAAAAGGAAATTTGAATGAGGTAGGTAAACAGCATCGTAATAACGAATGCCTAAACTGTTACACTTTCACTTTCTCTTGCTTTGGGATATAACTGCTTGGCAGGTTTCCTGCTCCTGCGTAACCTTCGTTGCTGGTTTCAGAGTTAGCCTTGTGGGACAGCAACGATTTAAGCAGCTGTGAGTCTGTGCTCTGCCCTGTGCCCCTTGCTGCTGGCTGCTCCTGCAAAGACGCTGCAGCATCTTCCCTTGGCAGCTCAGATGATGAAAGCCGTGGGCTTAGGCTGGGGGATCCACTCATCCCAGGCTCTCTCTAAATGATCTAGTTGGCCCATGCTTGCAAAAGCTATTGCAATCCCCCCAACTTTTCTGCATGCAATGCTATTTAAGCAACACACGCCAAATAAACACGTTGCAGCTCTGGCCACTGGGCTTCTCCTCGTTTCGCCTGGTAGCAATGGAGCCCCCCTGGGTTTGGGCCCTTTGGCCTGTGGGAATTTCTGGGGCTCCATGGGGGATGCAAAGGGGTAGTGCTTTTGCTGGAGTCTCATCCATCAGGTTTGCATGTATTTTCACTGTTTAAAGAGAAGCTTTTTAAAATGGGAATTTATTTGGCTTCCTGTAGCACATGCACTGCATCTCCACTTGACTGCAGACCTTTGCTAAAGACATAGGTCCCAGCCTGCTCCTTAAATCAGGTGAGATATTTGCTTCCAGAAGTGCCGAATCCTAGAAAAAAGTGAAAGGATCCTGGAATCAGGTACATTTGAAGTACCTCATTCATGGGATTTATTTTTTGTCCGCTAATCTTAGGCCATTACTGATTGTATCGCACCTCAAAGTGGGATGGCTCATAGATCATTCTTTTCTCTTGACATACCTGCTGGGACTAATAGTCACATCAATGCCAGTCATTCCTGGAATCCAGCTGAATTATCACTTCCAACCCTACCTTATGAAAATCATTCCCGTGGAAGAAGCATTTGCTGCTAGTGTCAAGAGAGAAACAAGAAGTCACACACATTTGGATATGGCCCTGTACGCAGGCAGAATGAAGAAAACCCCACTTGTTTAGTTATGGCAATCGAGGTGTGCATTATTTTGAAAAAGCAGCGTTTCTTTTTGGGGTATTTATACCCGTTGTCTTTCATTTTCATCTGATGTCACTTTGCTCTTGTGTTAAATAAAAGGAAATAATGTGTTCAGCTGAAATTCTCTGTGTTACTTCAGCTGACATGTTTTATGTTATCTCAGGTCATTCTGTCAGGTTCTTTCATATTTACCATCAGTCTCACCTGAGCTTTTTCATCTTTCAGTCTCTTCCGCTCCTCAAATCTTTTTATTGCTCTTTCTATACTCCTTCAGACTCTTTTGACCTCATCTCTGAAGTGCCTCGTGGGGTTTTCTACTTTCAATTAACCTGGGCAGATTGATGTCTTCAGCACATTTCCTCTTCTCTTCCCTTCCTCCTGCTCTGCCCACTGGGACACCTGTAGCCACGTGCTGCCTTTGCCATATTGCAAGTGAACTCTTGCTTTACACTCTGATCGGCAGTTTTTATCCATGACCAAATTTCACCCAGGTGCCTGTTCAGTTTTCTGAGGAGCATTTTTTAAACTGCCCCTGAGAATGTAAGTCTGTTTTTGAATGGGTTCTGCTGTTTACTGGAGATGAGCTAATAGATAATGGGAGACCATGCTGGTCTGCTGCTGTCCTGCTACATTCACCAGGCTGTTTAAAGTAGCATTGCAGTTATCAGTTCAGCCAGTGTTTCCTCTTCCTGATTCAAGACTTCCTGGTCCACAGCTTTTATTTTCAAGACTGGTACAATCACGGTGCTTTGGAGGGTCTTAGCAGTCCAGAGAAAAATGTCCCAAATTCCTTTAGGACTTAGGGGGGATGTTTTTACTGGCAACTCAGTCTCGTATCGGTTCCAGTTCTTGGTTGTTTGATACACGGTGCAGGAAGGAGGAGAGAAAAGTGTAATGAGCCTCTAAAATGTTTGGGCTTTTAGGTTAGGAAGTCATATCTGAGGTCCTGACTCAAAGGTTATCCCCAGGGAGTTCAGGGTCATGATAGCGAGTGCTTCTGAGGGAGAGCCCAGAGGGCTTCTGCAGAAGCAGTACCTCCTGGTGATCAGAGCGTTTGACTCCACATAGGACCAACGAGGATGCTGACAGAGGTGAGAAGAGGACTGACAAGCATCACCAGGCTTTGCTGGAAAGATGGGCCACATTTGCTTCACCCAGTGCATTCCCTCTGCCGCGGTCAATGTCACACTCATACCAATTCCTCTTGTGTTGCTTCTTTCAGCCTACCAGTTTTATCTATTTCTCAGGACAAATTTACACATATTGAACTGGACAGGGGCTATGCTTGCAGCAGTGGGGAGCCCGTGGTTGGAAAACCCTGCCGTCATGGTTTCTCAGTGGATGCACACAAAGGATATAACTTTGCAGGGGAAGAGACTCTTTAGTGTGGTTTGTGGTTATGTACATAGGGACAAGGGGCACAAGCAAGAAGATCTGTGTGTTACCAACCAGAGATTCTCACGCAAGACAGTTTGTTCTGTGAAACACTTTAGGACAGGGCACATTCCCACAGAACATGGCAGAAGCCATCCAATGACGTTTCCGCTCTAACTTTATAATTTCTATTAATACAAAAGTAGAGTTAAAGCCACAGAGCATTGAAATGATCCCTTCACCGTGCAATTGCCCATGGGTGTACTCAGAGGGCGATTGCCCTTGTACTGGGGTAATGACAGAGAATTTAGCCCTTTTTTGTAAGTTGTCATTAAAATCTAGCCCCATGTACACCTCCCGGTCACAGGGTGGTTGTAGTATAGGATTGTGTTTTTCTCGTTAAGAAAGAAACAGGTTTTCCTCTGTCTTGTGAACAGTCTTTTTCTATGAGACAAACAGATAGAGAGGGCTGGTACAAAACATGCAAACTCCTCATTGCTGTAGGATTCAAAGGTTTTGGCTTTACTACATCCCAATAAATAACTAAAATGTTCCATCAGTCCAGTAGCATGGGGAGTGAGAACAATGTATGACCAGATAATTAAATGTCTTCTCTTTAAATGAGAAACAAAGTAATTTTCAATAGAGGCTGCTAAACCAAGCGCCCTTGCTCGTCTGACATGCTTTTGGGGCTGTGTTTGGTATTCTGTGACAAGTGATTGTGTGGGGATTTTGCTGGACGCAAACACTGAAAAAAAAGCCCAACTTGTTTATTCTGCTCTTCTGGCTTACTCATCCCAGATATGACATTTGCAGTCCTTTTGAGAGCCTTAGGGACCATGGGTAACCCCGTTCAGCTCTGCCCTGGGTCAGCACAAAGAAGAAACAATAGACAGGCAGCTCTGCATAGTCAGGGTTATGCCCTTGTCCTGTGTCCCACAGGAGAAGGAGAGGAGCCATTCTCCATTTCCTCTAGGAAAAAAGTGCTGTAGGCCCTGGAGAAGCATCCCCTGGCCTGGCTTCACCCTATAGATCCTCCACTGGGCAATGCTGAATTGCTCAAGAACATCCTCCAGGGTCAAATGCGAGATGCTGGACTTTGAAAATGAACTATGTACAAAAAATCAAAACTCTTCCTCAACTGGCCATTTACATTATGAACTACCTGTTGTCAAACATTTTATTTTATTTTATTTTATTTTATTTTATTTTATTTTATTTTATTTTATTTTATCTGTATATTTTACTTTATAAATGTTGTGCAACAAAATTGGCCAAACCAGTAGCTAAAATAATTAACCTCAAGAAGGTAAGCGGGGTACAGAAGGAAGAAGACAAAACAGCCAACTGTAAAGGACAGTTGTGTTTTACTAATCTACTATAATTCTTTGCACATCTCAACAAATAAAAGCAGATGTACCATTTTGGCTTGGATATTTGTGAATGAACAGCACAAAAAACCCCCAAACCATAGAAGGGTTAAATAGTGAGCTAACAAAAATTGCTAATTATGCTTTACTTCCAGATGAGTGAAGGCTGTAGGGAATTATGCAGGAACTTAACAACTCATAGTCACCAGAGCAGCACAATACTCCATGAAGTCCCCAGATGCCAAATGCAGCCTGATGCATGGTGATAGGAATGCCACGAATGCTCAGGCGTACCTTGCACAGGGTTTGACACACATCAAAACCAGTCTGAAAACAAAAGCAAAGGGACTCTCCTATTTTTCTTTCATGCCACCTCAAAGCTTCCCATCAGCCACATGGCTGCCTCCTACAAACCACTCCTGAAAACGCCTTTTGATTAATACATTTTTTTCAAAAGGTGGCAGAGAATGGTCTGCTCGTAGTGCTCTCCTTTGTGGTCCTGTGTCTGACTTTGCTTGTTTTATGGTGGGTTTGCTCTAAATGCCTACAAAACTTGGCTGCATGCAGTCCTGCTCCATTGGCCATGATGCCTGGCCAGCACAGTGAGATGAATAAAGTTGCATGAAACTGAAGCACGATAACTTGAAAAGGGATTTGAGGAGTTTTTTCTTAAAATACAATGTAGAATTAGCTGACCACTTTGGACCACCATGCCGTAAGAAATCACTGAGACAGGTGGCCCTCAATGAGGATGAGGGGTTTAGAAATGAGAATATGATATACTTTCTTTCTTAAAAATAACTTCTTAACTAATTTTTCCAATCGTAGAATCATAGAATGCTTCAAGTTGGAAGAGACCTTAAAGATCATTGAGTTCCAACCCTGTGCCCTGGGCAGGGACACCTCCCACTAGACCAGGTTGCTTAAAGCCCCATCCCACCTGCTCTTGAACACCTCCAAGGATGGGGCATCCACAACTTCTCTGGGCAGCCTGTTCCAGTGCCTCACCACCCTCATAGTGAAAAATTTCTTCCTGGTATCTAATCTAAATCTACCCTCTTCCAGTTTCAAGCCATTACTCCTCGTCCTGTCAATGTCACAAACCAGTTGTGAAGGGAAAGATAAGGAAACGTTGCCTGAAATATTACTCCCTAATTGTCTCTTTTAATGTTTCTTGCATTTGCCTTTGAAATATTTGTCTCCAATTATGCTCAGAAATTGGACAGGAGGGTAGATGGATCCTGGCTCCACGTGAGATAACAATTCCTCTTATTCCCAGCAAAACCTGTTTGGCTCCATTCACCAGTTACACCAGATACTTTATGATCCCCCTAAATTCCAAATTATTGAGCTGTTTTCCAGCTATTTGGGCCAGTTACACAACAGCGTTCCCAGGGAAATCCCAGGTTCAGAGCAGAGCTGCACCTGGAGCGGTCGAGAGACCAGCAGTCATGGCTGGGAATTTGCTCTGGAGCTCCCATCTCCTTTCAGACCCCTCTACAGCCTTGTAAGCAGAGGGGGGAAAAAAATCTCCGCTGGGATGCTGGATTCTCCGGCTGACTGACAGGCGTAATCTGGTGCGCATCGCGGTCCCAGATTGAAGATCGCACGTGACCCCCCACCCCTGCCCCGGCAGCCTCGGCATCTCCCGCCAGCTGCCTCCACGGGCAGGAGTGAGAATGTTAATAAACACCCAAATGAAAGGAAGTTCTTGGGTTGTAATTAACATATGCCATTAGTATCTGTCGCTTTGGCCAGCCGCAGCAGACAGGCTGAACCCATACATACAAATGAGTGTCTGCCTGAACTGCGGGGAGGGGAGGGAGAGATGATTTCATTGTGCGCGTCTGGTGCTGTCAGCAGCTTTAAATCACACGGGTACTTACTAACAAAAACAGCAACGACCATTGTGTCCTGGAACAATAATACGGCTTTTAAACCCCTGTTTTATTCAATAAACAGTTCTAAATGTTAGCTCGCCCTCTTCTTTTCACCAGAGATGCTTCGTTTAAAAGATAGTTGGAAGGGGGAAAAGGAAAGGTCTGGCCCACCAAAGGTACTTTCAGCGAGGTTCCTCTGCGTCTATGGCCTTTTCACAACTCTTCCCAGCGCCGCTGGGACAGGTGATGGCAGCACTCCCGTGGGAATCACATCAACCCACTTCTGAAGAACACCATCAAGAATTTCTGGAAGGTCGATAACGAGCCTGGAGCCACCCGCGCTGGTTGGGATCATTTCGTTGAAGCGGTGATGGAACGACTCTGTTTTCATCACCAATCATTACCTTTGTACGGCTGCGCACTGCCTACCTCACCGATTCCTCTCTCCGAGGGGGCCGAAACATTAAAATGCACAGACAAGCCCCTGCCCATTGGCACTGCCGGGGACCTCCCCGTTAATTGCTATCACTCTCTCCTCGCTCCAAAGAAAGAGATGTGTCAGGAACTGAAGGCTTAGCAGGCTTTATCCTCTCTAAAAATAAAGCCTCTGTGAATTCGAAGAATAATGCTAATTCCTAACCCCCAAATATATTTCTGGAAGTTAATTGTAATTCTGTTTTTTACAGCTGTCTTAGTCCTCTACAAGGTTTTTAAACGTTTATTTACATAAGTGATTAGTTCAAGTGCCATCGCTACCAAAACCAGTAGATCCAGGACTGCAAACGTGATTCTGCTGAATTGCTAAACTGTGGTGAAAAACAACGAAGTCAGAAGCTCCTGGGCTGTGCTCCAAGACACGGGATTTATATGATCACATTCTGCATCTTGGTTCAGTCTGACAGAGTATTTTCCTACTTTCTGTATTAAAAGAGCTTCAAAGGTCTCTGCAGGAGTTTCTCTTTGGAGGCATTTGAGATGGCAGATGATAATTAGATATTTCTATGGTGCAGAATTCATTTTCTTTGCATTTCCCAGTTTGCAGGCAGAGCTGTGGTCAGCAACCCTGTCTGACTCATCCTCTCATCTTCCTGCTTTTAAAACCCCACAATTCTCTTATTTATTGACAATTTTTTACCAAGTCCTACTGCCTCTTAAAAAAAATTCCTATTCTGCTGTCCTTGCTTCCAGCTTTCCTCAGCAAAGCTGCAATTCTCCAACGGAATTTGTGTCCGAGGAAGCACTGCAGAAAATCTGGAGGTTTCGTCCTTAGTCAGCAGGTCCAGCTGGATGTGGCCGGTGCTCTCTGGAACGGCCTGGGAAAAGCTGTGGGACCATCCCCTTCAGCTGGCCCCACTCCAGGGGAAAAGCCGAAGGCCAGACGGATGCAGAGCTGGCAAACGAGTTGTTTGGTTTGATGGTTTTCCCAAACTTCAGAATAAAATCCTTAGAGGTGGTTGAGGCGATACATCCTCCCCTGCATGCAGAGGCGGACCAGCTGGCCGGGATGCTCCCGGCGTCACTGTATGCACAGAGGGGTGGCAAAGTGGAGAGGGCCTGGTTTTCCAGACTTTACACCTCCAATCTTAGCCCTGATGTAATTCCCCCATTTTCCTTCTGCTTTACACCATGGCTTTACATCATGGCTTTACATCACAACCACCCTGCATCATTGGGACCGTGCTGTGGTTGTCCTCAACGCCCTTCACCTTCAGTCAGAGCCCTCTACTTGAAAGAAGATCCAGGCTGCCACCCTGGTTTCTCCAAGGACCCACCACCAGCCCCTGTCCCTACCTAGCTAGAGAGAACTGAGGAGGGGGAGGCTGCACAGCACCCCAGTGGGATCAGAGATCTTCAGCCTATATGACCTGCTTTGGTGCCACTGCACCACCGCACGGCAAGATGGCACTGGAAGGATGTCTTCAGACCTCAACATGCTGTCAGATTTTTGGGTGGAGAAATATCCCTGTAATGGCACATCACGAAGCTGCTGCTTCTTGCCAAAAGACTGCAACAGCCTTTATTCTACCTTTGAGATAAAGGGGGGCTGAGAAAAAAAAGTACTGGATGGGGTGCCTGCAGCTAGAGCCCAACTCTTCTGAAGTCTTCAGCCAGCCTGGGAATAGATTTCAGAAGCCTTTTTTAACATCAAGAAAAAGGGGATAGTCTTGTACTGTGGGTATTTTCCCCTGCATGAAGTCCCACTACTTGTAACAGGATTCCCAGTGAGAAAATTCAGCTGTTTTCAATGAAATTCCTAGATCAAGATCTAAATCTGAGGGAGCTATATGGAAGCTGGTTTCATTGGGTTTATTCACAAAAACTGTTTTCTGGATGTTGCGAATTTTCTTCAGTCTTTTGATGATGCTATTGTGACTCAGGAAGCCATTCCACCTGGAAGCGGTTGTTCGGCTACACGGAGTTCAAAGGCAGGAGAAGAAAAGGTTGCCAGTGAAAAGTTCCATTAGGAAGTAGATTTAATCTGAAAATATGTATATTCGTCATTGCTTAATGTATTTAGTGCAGTGCCCAGGGCAACCCATTACGTGAGGTGGGGATACAGCTCCAGCCTCATGCTTTTTGCTCTCCGTGAGTGCAACTTCCATCAGTCTGAGGTGGGGCGGCTGCTGTCCTGCTACCCCCTCCATCCCTATGCTCCCATCTCCTCCATGGGCCAGCACCGATGCGTACCTGGCCCCATGGTGTGCACCTTCAGCCCTTCCACCAGCAAGAAACATCCCTGCAAGTAGTGGGTAGCTGTTTTCTGCCAGTCTGGCTCAGTGGCTCATCCCACCCCTGCGCTGCCAATGGAGCGGGGACCACAGTGTCATGGAGCTGGACCTGTGGATTCATGTAGGATTCCTGTGTGATGCCCCTGGCTCCTGTGGGCTTTTCTCATGCTCCAAGCTAAGCAATCTTGTGCATGAGATTTGCAGGATCAGTCCTTAGGTTTTCAACCGATAGTTTCCACATATTCTGATTTCATGTGGGTTTTTTCAGGCTTTTGGGGAGCAATTTGGCTGTGTTGAATGCAGGACCAGGGAGCAAGCAGCTCTGTTAGCCTCAGAACAGGTTCAATGTTTGCTTCTCCTTTATTTTGCATATTTTAAAGCATCTTAATGTGTTTCTCCATACAAATTTTTGCCATAGCTGAAAACGCACATTTATAATTCCAAAGGTAATGAGTGATAAGCTCTAACACACTGAAAACTAAAACAACCATCCTTTTCCTTAATATCAACTGCCTGCTACTAACAGGCAGGCACATGACAGTTTTCTTGAACTGATGCATCTGCACAAGAAAATGCCCAGAAAGGCCCATTCGCTATTGTGGAGATAAAAACTTCATCTACTGTGTTTGGCACCTTTCACAAAATCATAGAATGGCTTGGGTTGG
>KZ506253.1:173040-189419 GCA_002844005.1 Limosa lapponica baueri
GAAAGAGACCCAAGTGAGATCTCGCTGCTCAGTCCCTCTAATCTCCTTAACTTTGTCATGAGTTTGTTTGGGTTTTTTCCCCCAGTTTGTGATGGTGACAAGTCCTGACAGCCATGAGACAACATTTCTGAGTCCCTGGCTTCACATTCAGCAGTAAAGGCTGAAAAGCAGGAGCTGTGCCTCCCTCTAGGCTTACCGGGCTGGAGACCGACCTTCTGCTCCATGCATTCATCCATGTACTCAGCCAAATTCGTTATTTTTCCATGCAATCTCCAGCGTGGCCTGCATCTCAAGTGGCTGCAACTCCATATCTGAACTTAGGAAAAAAGAGTAAATTCTTCTGGCATCATGTCACAGTGTCTGCCAGTGCTCAACAGAAACAGAGAAGCCTCAGTGGCCAGGCAGGAGAAAAGCTATAAATGTCATAGGTTGGCCACAATAATGCTAAAGAGCTGTGTTCTCCCTCAACCTTTTTAAGTATATATCATTCAAAATTCATTTGACCTTTCTGGCTGATTTTTTTATATATAGATCCAGTTTAACAGTTGTTTCTCCCTCACATTTTAGAATGCTTTGGTGTCACAAAAGTGATTTCTACTCAGAGACCAGATGTGTGCTCCCATAACAATTACATAGCACAGAGTAATAAGCCTATTGTTTAGCCCAGTAAATCAAGCTGTTTAATCAAAGAAGCCAGATTGTTATTTCTTCACTGCACATTTATAACGCTTTGTTTGACTTCTTTTAAGTTCATGCATATATATATGTACATACACAAATAGATGTGTTTCAGTGCTTCGAGCACTGTGATCTGCAGGACAAGCGAAGTGGAGCCCCCATGTTGGTGAGGGGCTGCTGATCCATCAGAAAAGTGTCCCTCTGAGCAAGCCCGGTGTCACTGAGCTGGGATCCCCAGGGGTGCAAGTAGATGCCCTGGTAGCACCTCACCATCTCCCCAGCAGTGCTTCCCCTGGGATGTGCCACACTGAGCAACCGGTGACTCGGGGGACATGTGTGCTGCTGCTCTGAGCCACGGCTGCAAAGCAAATTTAGGTGTTGGGCAGGAAGGAGAGAAATCTAGGGGGTGCCTCCTTGAAGGTCAGATGACCAACCATCACTGGGCTTAGAAGGAAGTTTAGAGCAGTTTAATTATGTTTAATTAGCAGCCAGCACTGGTTTCCCATTAAAGCCAGCAACTAGGCAAGGGGAGAGAAGCTGCTTTTCCGATGTGGATACACAGTGACCTGCTCCTCCTTCCCCAAAGCACAGTGATTATCGCTGAAAACCCTCCTCTCCCTCACCTGAGGTGGCCCCTGTCCCGCAGTGCTCTCCAGCACCCAAAAGTTCCCCAGACACTGTCTCATCCCTCTTCCCAGCCCCAAACCTTTGCAGTCGGGTTGGGTGAGCAGGGAAATGTGCGTGCCACCCATTCACCCAGGCTTTCTCATGTTCTTGCAGCTTCCTCTGCTTTATGGCTTGCCTGTGGTTTCTTTGCAAGAACACACATGGACTCAGATATGAGAAAACGTGTTATCCCCATTAAATGCATTTCCATAGGATTACGTCTTTCTGGGGCACTCCTGGACGGGCAGCTCTTCATCTCACAGGCTTCCAACACCAGGTTTAGCTCAGCCAAGCCTTTCCGTATATAAATAGGCTGTTGGAAGACAAAACACATGCAGGGACTGTGTCCTGCCAGTAAATCCTGGTTTCTGCTCCGAACACCCACCGAGCCCTTCAGCAATTTGCCTTCCAACCATGACTTTGCACAACAGCCTTCATTCTTGTCTTGACGCTGCCTGTTGCAATTTTATAACATACTGTGGGAATAGCATATATCTAGTTCTTCTTCTGGAATGTGGCACTGCAGAAGGCCTCTGCCCTCTGTTTTCTGGCTCCCTTTAATGCTACCTGACAGTAGGCAAATAGCACTTTTTTTTGTGACTGGCTGTTTAAATTCTCATTTTCACCTCCTGTAACCGTTTTTTCCAGAATAAGCTGCACAGGTGAACTCACATCGGGCCCAGATGACCTGCACCTGAAATAATGCAGGTTCTGGGTACGCAGCTTTTTGGGTAAAAATTTTACCGAAAGCTACTCCAGGCCATTTTCCCTACCAAAACTACAGGCCTAAAGCCATTGCAAGTTTCCGTGCTGCAGCCAGCTGCTTTAAGTCATATCAAAAAAGCCTGATGAGCTTTTCCAGGAGGCAGCCACCAAAGCTTCCTTCTGCGTCAGCCTGGCTGTCCTCTGCCCTGGAGATAGGCAGTCCCAGCTCCCTCAGCCCGAAACAGTGTGTTAGGTTACTGCCAAAAAGGAGAGAGCACTAAGAGTCAAGATATTCAGGCTTGTTTCCCAGATTTGAAACAGTTGTCCTTTATGGCCTTGTGCAAAAAACCCACTTTTTTCTCCGCTTCCTCTGGGTCCTTATCAAGAAAACTGGAACAACATTTCCTTACTCCCAACCCGCTGGAGGGGTAAGTTTTACGGGGAAGGAGCTGGGTCTTGCTACAAATGGGTACAGCACAACCAGGTCCTGAGCTGGGGGGAGTGGGGGATGGCAGGACTATTTTCTGAACGCAGAGAGGCATAATGTTGGCAGCTGGATGTTTTTTTAGACTCCCTGATAAACCGTCAGAGGTTAGAAACAGCTACAGTTTCCTCCAGATCAACAGGAATCGTATTCCCCACCAAAAAGCCAGCCTGGGGTCACCAGAAGTTTACAACCCTCCGACCTTAATATGCTTCTCCGGTGAGGACATGGTTTTATGGGAATAAAGTGTTTACGGGAAGAGGATGGCTTTCACCTGGCAGGGCAGAGAACCAGCAGCAAACCTTACACATTTTTGCACTGTCTGTTTTGCCTCTCATTGCTACAGATCTCAAACCCTTGAGAAGAACCTCTTTTGGTTCCCAATTCTTTTTGATATCTGCAGTGCCTTTCAAGAAATTACAATGCAAATGCCACCATGTGATTTTCTTGCGTGGAGCCTGCCAATATCTTAGCACACGAATGAGTTGGGTTTCGTGCTGAGAAAAAGGCAGCTCTTGCACTAGGTTGCTGTGGAAGGAGAAGGTTTTCTTTTTACTTAGGTATTTATGCCAAGGGATCCTTCCTTGGGCCAGGTTTTGACTGGAGATTTTTGGAGGAAGCGACTGACCTGCCTACTGCCAACCTGTGCTGGTGATGGTGGCATCTCCCTCCAAAAATCGATCATCCCCATTAGTCTGGTGTCTCCACCACCAGTGGGCTGCAAGGTGCAAACTTCTGCTAGGGCTCAGCAGAGCAGCAACATGAACTGCACAGAAAAAGCAGCACTTTAATTTCAAAGAGCCTTTTGGGTGTCAGCATCGTGCATGTCCCCAGTGAGAGACAAAACCATTCACGCTGATGTGCCTGTCAGGGCTGCAGGCAAGTGGACTTGAGAGCAGGAACAGCTGGATTTCAGTGGACTATTAAAGTGCTGCAGCCAAAAGCCATCATTGTGGACCTGCTCACTTACCACAGACCTCTGGAGAGGATCATCTGCATAATTACAAGGACCACAGATCTTGCGCTTCCCCTATCAATGAACATTTTCCTTTTGGGTACAGTACGTTCCTGCAGATTCCAACGATAAACTCCTCTAATGGTCTTTGCAGTCATCTGATTTAGCTACAGAAAAATGTCCTAGCGCTGAGCTGGAAACGCAGCTCCCCACCGCATGAATCTGCATGGGAACAGGGTGTGTGCAGCACGTTCCATCCACGGATAAGCTAATCCTTTCTGCAGATAAAAACTACCAGCAAAACGTAGCCTGAAAAAGTAGTTACTGAGGTTGTTTATTTTTTAAGGGATGGATAAAATTTCAGAGCGATAAAATCATTTCCTTGAAATACTTTCATTCAAATAATTTACTTCCTTTTGAAAGGCTTAATCTTTCCTTTGCTGAACTTTTCTTTTTCTTTTTTTTTTTTTTTCACTCCTAAGCAGGGTGAGCAAGAGAGATGCTCCTGGTCTGAATGGGGGGGGATGTGCAGCCACAAGACCGTGTTGTGTGATAAGGGAGCACGTGCCACACCAGCTGGAGCTAACGTGCGTGCGTGGAGGGGGGACGACGAACGCCCCACGGGCCCCTCCAGTAAATGTCGCATTGTGCTGGTAAATGTCTCATTGTGTTAATTCGCAGGAGCCCCGCAGACAACGACAATGAAAATTGTTGTGTAGTACCACGGCTCAGGCCGTGCCCATGGCTTGGGTCGTGTTGGTGGGCTACACCTTGCAGGGACGGAGATGGTGAGAGCTGCAGGCAGGTCGTGGCGTTGCCGCCAGCTCAAAGCTTCGGGTTCAGGGATGGAGCTGGGGGTTTATTTTTCAGTGGAGGCTGAGCTTCTTTGATTAATTGCATGTAACTTTAGGCAAAACACCAAGTAGCGCAAGATTTTCTATAAAGCCACAAAAAGCTGGCAGCGCTGGAGAAGTGGTGAAAAATGAATTGTTTTTTCAAAGTCGCATAATTACTTTAGGAAGGTTGGGAGCCAAAGCCTGGAAAACTCCACAAAGCAAAAAAATCAAAGCCACTGAAAGAAATAAAGGGCACATCTCTGGCTTTAAGTGCTGCCCTGGACTTCGTAGGGTATTCTCTACCCCTGCTGTGCAGTGTGAGCTGCCTTCTGGAAAGCGGATTTGCAAATGGGAGGATTTAATCTGTGGCTATGGAAATCAGTGAAGTGCCGTGGGATGGGGCAGGGTGTCCAGCACCAGTGGGCTTGTGATCGCCCAGGGGATCTGAGAGCCCACTGCCCCGAGGCCATCATGCTACTGACTTGCTAGAGAACAATGAGGGGAAGCATAAAATGTCACTCACGAAATAGGTCAAAAGAGAAAGAAATGGCTGAACCTTCTCCCCAGGCCAGCTGACCCACGCTGGAGCCTGCAGCATGTGAGGGCATCACAGCCAGATGTCTTCGGCCATCAGGCTTCCTACAGCTGGTTTGGTGGGCAGTGCCTTTCGGCCAGTGTTTTAACTGAGCCCCAAGGCAGAGGGGCAAGGCAGGAGAAGAGGAGGGCGTTCAGCTCCTAAGTAATAGCAACAAGGGAACAATGAGTCATCATGTTTGCTCTAAAAGGGATTTTGTAGGTTTACCTGGCAGAAATGTGTCTGTAAATGCAAGTTTATATCACAAGCCTAGCATAGATTTAACCGGGCACAAAAGGAGAAAGAGGGGATTAGTTCCTCCTCTGCCCCTCCATATTAGCCACCAGATATCAACACCTATCCCTGTTCCTCTCCCAAGTGAAATTGATGGTCGTTTTATACACTCCCTCCCAACCCCTTCAGATGACTTGAAACTGCTTACATCTATTTTTGGGTTGTCTGCTAGCCCACTTCCTAGTAGTCCCAAAGCACCCAGCAAGCAGAGCGCTATATAGATCTAAAAGACAAAAAGATATATGAAAAATAGGTGAGGAAGCTGAATTACAGCAATGGAAACGTAACAGGATTTGGTGGAGCTGTCATCAGGTTAGTTTTCCATGACTGCAGTTTCACTGACGTAAATGGCAACTAACTCATATAGGCAAAAATCCTAATTGGGGTTGAGTCCGTTGGTGGAAGATGGTGAAAGGATGGCACCTCCAGAAGCTGAGAAAATTGCATGTTTCCTGGAGAAAACTTCAATAGAGAAGGAGAAGCAAACACAACTAGATCCAAAGTAAATAGAAATGCAAACATAGGTGGACAGGGGCTGAACTGAGACCAAATGAGAAAATCAAAGTGCAGGGCCTGGTGGTAGGTACTTAATCCTGTTTCCTACAGAGAGGACAGCAAAGTAATTCCTAAAAAACAGGGGCTGTTCTTGGAATAGCTGTGTTATGGCAGCTTTGATGGTCTAAGGATGTAAATGAGGCAAAGCCCATGGGGAGAGGTAATACCTGTCAGCAGATCAGCTAAATACCATTGAGGGAAAACAGCACATAAGCCTCCTGTGGGTACCTTTTCCATCAGCCACTCATTCTGTAATATAAATTAGCTTAATATAAATTACATTAGGATAACTAGGTATAAGTGCCTGACAGGATGATGGCAGGCAATTGGCTCTACGCAAAGGCAATAACAGCAGTGATTCGGTTGTAACACTGACAATCTAGAGACATGAGCCAGGCAAGGGTACAGGGAGAGGTAATACTGTGCAATCTATACTTATATATATATAACTGCATTGTGCAGACAGATACAGGATCTCTGGTCTATCATCTCCTGGGACAGATCCACATAAAGGTTTGTTGTTTCTATTCCAAGACCTTCTAGAATGAATTACACTAGAAATGCAAAATGAAATCAATAATAATACAAATGGGTGGCTACAGTTTATGTAATTTCTATCTCAATTTTTCATCTTTGATAGCTTTTTAACAAAGCTTAACATCAACTGTTCCAAGTGCACTTAAAATAGGAACTGATCAATTTTCCCAACGCTCCAGTAAAACAGGTCTTTTGTGTTTTAGCAGATGAAAAACACTAAACCAAAAAGTGAAGAGGTTTGTCCAAAGGCTCAGGACAAGCTTGTGGCAGAGCCTGTGACTACACCTGAGGCTTCCTAAAGTCCTACGTGCTCTTTGGCCATCTGGCCTCTCTCTCCTCCAAAGACACTAACATAGGAACTTGCATAGGGCTCGAGATCTCCCAGAGCACTCACAATTGGCCGAATTGGTCTCCTATATGAAAACCCAAGTGAAAACTCTCTGTCTATATTTCTGAAATTAGGAGTTCTGCAACAGAGAAGAGAGATAATTAAACTAGCCTAGGGCACGGGAAATCCCTCCTCTCTGACTTCTGACGTGACCCGAGTAAGTTTGAGCCTTAGTTTCATTAACCCCAGCTTCTCACCACTAAAACATTATAAAACCATGGAACAGGAATGTTATTAGAATAAATCCACGCAAAAATCAATGGCATATACTTTATATATCTACATACTGTATATACAATGAATATACTTTATATGGTGTGGTTACCTCAGCACATAATGAGGAGGTCTTTAGCACCAAAACCTAACAAAAAAGGAGAAGCTCTCCTTATCAATTTTTGGAGTTTTTGTGCTGGCATCATCTCAGTCGTTTAAGTTTTTCTCCTTGTCTCATTTTCCTGTGCTCACTGTCCACCAGAGTAGCTTGTTTGCGTGTGTGCCATTAGCTGCAGTGTTTGCACAGTAGTTGCTGCCTCTGGTTTTTTTACTGTCTTCAGTAATGCGAAGAAAATGCAACTTTGTGGCCTGAGTGACAAAAATTTTCCAAAAGCCTCTGGATTTAATAAAAAAACCCTACAAAAAAATCCTTCTCAGAACTCAAACCAATTTCTACCAATTTCTTCTGACGGAGGTTTCTTTCAGGAAAAAAATAAAAAAAGAAGACCCCACATCTACTGTACACCAGGCTCTCCGTTCGCAGAGCTAGAAACCAGAAGTCATTCCTAGTCAGCACAATTACAGCCCTGTAAAATCACTGCTGCTGAGCAGGGTTGCAGACCTCTCGGTTACGAGCTCACCTACGCAGATGACAGCTTGAGAAGAAGGGTTGGTTGCGGGGGAAGAGCTGGCTGCACTCCAGAACAACAGCATAAGGGGCAGGGATGGGCTTTGGTGTGCAATATTTGCTGCTCTCTGTCACTGGGACTGAATTATTTCTCTTTTTTTTGTGATTCCATGATAAGCTGAAAATGCCAGCACAGTTAAAGGAGCCCACCTGCGTGAGCTGCAGCAGTATTCAAGCGAAGGGCTGGAGTTTTGCTCACCAAATAGCTTCTACCCTGCTCCCAGCAAGTGAGACCTGTCTTGTTTGAACTCTTACAAAGCTAATGAGCCCTTTTCCCTCAGGTAAAGCAAAGCAAAAGCAGGAAAAAAGTGGTAAAAGCACTGCTGAATTAGATAATCTACCTTTGGCAGCAGGCAGTGTCTGAGAATGGAGGATACCCTCTCTCAGCAAAGGGAAAACTGAGAAAATTTCATTTGCAATGAAAGAATTGCATATCAGCTCCTTGAAGCCACTGAACACAGCTTTCTGCCCAGCTTTATCCTTGATAAAGGCAAAAGAAAGCCTCAGGGAATTCACCTCAGCCATGGGCAGAAGCTGACAATAGAGCAATGACTGCTCAGAGTAATGATCGCGACAAAAAGTATAGCAAAGATTTTGAAAGCGGAGAGTAGAGCAGAAAGAGCAGCTGATTAGTAAGCAAACAAATAAGCCAGAACCAACCAAATCCCTGAAAAATGAAATTAAAACAAACAAACAAGTCCTGCTCACCTCCATGGCTAACTCCCACCATCCTGCGTAGGTGGACCAGTTTGGTGCTCTGGGAAATGGACTCTTCCCTGGGCTTTGAAGGCTCAAATGCTAAAAGCTAAGTGAGTACTAATTATCATCAGTAAAAGGCCTGTTCATCAGTAAAAGTCAGTTTAATGGATTCCAAGTAGAAGTGGAAAGCAGCATTTCCTTTGCACCATGAAGGCATGAGAGAAAAATTATTGTTGCTTCGTATTTCTCTGTAAGTATCACCAAAGGGACGCAGAGGGAACCAGCATCCTGGTGTGCTACAAGACAAACACAGAAGCCAAGGGAGACTTCACCCAGGCAATGTTAGGTAGGTGCAGAAGCTCAGAACCCAAGAAGCCAAATAGCACCGGAACAGTGCAAGCAAAAAAAGGGAGAGAGACACTAGTTCATGCCATTCTTATGTACGTTATTCCTTACCTTGTTAGGTCTGATTTTAAGTTGTATGATTATGTAAAAATATCCCACCTTTCCCCTCTGCCTTTGGTTCGCCTGTAGTGCAGAGCAAAGCCAGAACTTGGAGACCACCAAATCTGCTATGATGTGCCATTTGAAGAATAACTTGGATAGTTCCCAGAAGCTGGAAGCAAGCGTATGAGGCAGATCTTGTCACCAGTGCAAGACCAAAAGCATTTCCCACTGCACTGGAAGTTCAGGATCCTGAACTGAGGGAGAGAAGTTGAGACAACACCATACAATGCATTAACTGAAAAGTGGGAGACCATGGTTTGCAGGACAGTCCTTGCAGGGCAGACAAACCCAACCTTTGCCATGTTTAGAGCTGTTGTGAGACAATATGCATTTTTTCTGTCTGTGTTTACACCATCCTCAGTCAGACCGGACTGAAGAACTTGAATACATGACTGAGTGGCCAGCGTGGCTTCTGGAGAAGTACTTGAGCAAGAAGTCAAAGCTGGATACAGCTGCAAAGGGGGCAGCTGCAGAGCTTCAAACCAAGACACCGTGTCATCATGTGCTGGATGGTGTTAATGGAGAGGAATGGCAAAAGCTCGCTTAATCCCCACCAGTAAATCTGCTCCTGTAATGTTGCCAAGTCAAGGTCCCACGCCAAGGGCTTGCTGCGGCTTTTCTGCCTTGTGCAGAAAGGTCCTCGGTGGGTCACAGCCCAGATTGGCCTGCTCTCCTCCCATTTCTCCATGGCATCTCCAGAGAGGTGGGAAAGAGGTGCTTGCCTTGCAGTGCAGAGGCCATCCCCAGGCTTGATGGAGATGTGAAAGCCCCCAGCACTGCAGGGAGGCCAAGGGATTTCCTTCCTGAGGCCCCTCCAGGCCCTTTCCCTCCCGCCATCAGCAGAAACACGGCAGAGCTTGCAGAAACCCACCATTGCAGCAAGCCAGCACTGCACACTAAGCACATTTGACATGGTAACTTAAAAAAACCCAACATTTAAACAAGCGATGCTATGAACTTTAATGAGCCTCAGAGCTGCACTCAGTAGCCTTTTGTGTGTTAAAGACAAAAAGGGGAGGTATTGGTGTGTAAGGCTTGGCAATCAGAAAATGGTCTGTGTTATGGGGAGGAAAGAGTGAAGAAACACTGGCTGTGAGAGAAGTAAAATATGGTGCTTGCCAAAAGGATGTAGGAAGTGACAGCCCTAATGGAACAACTAATGCACCTGAAAATCACTAGATGAGAGCATAATTTCAAGACAAACAATTAATTTTGAGCAACACCTGCTGCACAAAAGATGCTCACAGCACTTGAAGCAAAATCATGGGCTGAATATGCTTTAAAGAAAAAAACGGGGCAGTGGAAGGTAAGAGCAGTTAAAAATAACACCAGTAGCAAGAGAACCATACCAAACAGGATTTCGAACGTGCAGAGAGCAGCAGCAGTTGGTTGAACAGCTGAAAGGCAAAGAGGGCCAAAGACTGATGCTCGGTGACAGGGACTCGCTGGGGAAGCAAGGAGATGTGTTATCTTTGGAGACATAAGCAACCTGCAGTCTATGCCGCGCTGGTTTCATGTGTGACCTTGAAGAAGTCATCCAGCATGTTCCAGTGTCCTGACATAAAATAGTCTTTATGAGAGCGTGTCTGTGAAGGTTTGTAGAGCACTTTGTGATGCTGGGATAGAAGGCGGCACTTGCTTGTTGGGACTGAGAATTGGTTGGCGCCTGAGAGCATATATGACCACCCATATTTATAACTGCCCGCCTGTAAGGAGAGCTGAAGCTTTCAGCAGCTAGGCCAGCAGTGGGACAACCCCGGGTACAGTGTGGCTCTTGTTGCTACCCCACCCTAAAAGCTCAACTAAAAGCCAGTTTTTGATGAATACAGCTGTAAGCTTCATACCCAAACCTGCAACTGAGCAGCTGCGGTGGTGGCCAACATACACAGGCAAAGAAGCTTATCCTATAGCCCTGTCTTTCTCCATGCTCCCGGTTCCTAAGGATATGATCCCTTATCTGAAAAACCTCTTTGGCTCTCTCCAGAGCTGGCTTGTTTGCACCCCAGAACCCCTTTGTTCCTTTGCCTCTGATTTTGCATGGCTTCTTGGAGGTGCGGGCTGTCTGTGTGCAGATAACCATAGGTACCCATAGAGCTCCTGCAGATTCTTCTCAACCACCAGCAGAAGCCACCATCCTGTGTTGCAGTCATGGACAATCCCACCCCCACTCCACTCCTTGTCACCAAGTGCAGGTCTTCCCAGGGAAGAGTTAAATGGGTCCCTGAGACAGCCTATAAATGCGGCACAGACCAGTCCCCAAGCAGCCCTAACACATTTGTCTAGAGAGGACCATATTTGAGTTGAAGGTTTGAGCCTGACCCTTGTTCCTTTACCATTGTGCCTCTGCACAGCTATTGTTCACCGCATTAGAGAAGTGCCTGCTCTTGGTCTTACCTCGTTTTCTAATTGATCTGCATCCCAGATGCAGATATATTCCCATTTTTAGTTAATCCTCTTTGTTTATAGCCAGTGAAAGGCATGATGCAGTTGGAATAAAATGCACTGGATTTCCTCCCGCGCAGAATGCTCTCACAGCGGTGGCATTCCCTGCCAGAGGAAGCAGCCCGGCAAACCTCGCGGCAGGGCATTGCGGTAATCTAATCAGAAGGAGATAAGAGACTGGATGAGCTTTGCAGTGTCTGATATGGATAAACACCAGACCAAAGCTTGTCAGCATTTGTGAGAGAATAAACTGAAGAGTTTAGGCAGCGGCAAAAACGACCGTCCAAATGATGAGAACTATTGAAACGAGATATAATGGGCGACTCACATTTTAAAAGCAAAACCAAACTCATTTCATCCATCTCTCTGTACTTACCCGCTTCCTTTGGCAAGAGAAAAGAAGCTTTAGTTTGATTAGCTGACTTGACTGCACACAACTCCGAGCTGAGAGAACACTTCTCAGGGACTAATTTATTCCACAAATATAACATATTTTTCTGCTCACAGAATACCCACAAACACATTTCAGTTTCCTTACATATTTTTCTTTGAATTTTTTTGGCACATTTTCATGAATTGTTTGCGAGTTCACTGTTTGCAGTATTTAATGCCTGGAATCCAAGCGGTTGGTTAGTGGCAATTGGTCACGTACATCACATGCTATTATTTCTGCTGGTCTCTGGCTGAGACTGTCCTTCATTGGGTCTGATTCAGCATCCTTTGATGTCAATGAGAGCCTTTCTCTTTGACTTCAGTGCACTTGGGTCCAGCCCTTTGTTAGGGAAGGAACTGGAAGAAGCCACTGGACTTTGAGTCTCTCAAGCTGCGCTCAGATTTATTTGAGAACTCAGCAAACATTCATTCTTCCCACACAGGCCTTTCTCAGCTCCACTCCTAAGGAAAAATGAAGTTTTCAAACATCCATTGGAGCCAACATTTTATTTCCTTGCAACTTGCATAGTTACTCAGACCAGTGAAGAATGGGCATAAAATGGTTCCCTGCTTAACTTCATACTCCCTTCCGGTTCATTCAGCAAATATCAAAGCTCATCACTTAAACGTAGGATTTGCCTTAAATTTAATTTCAGCACTGTAAAACCTACAAGCTATAACAACCAATGTCAGCTCACTTTGTTATTTGCCCCACTGGAGCGTCGGAAGCAGAGAAGAGTAGAGGGGTCCCACCTGCGGGGAGAAGCAGACAGGAGAGGTGACCCAAAACTGACCAACAGGGTATTCCATCCCATCTGCATCATGCTCAGTATAAAAGCTAAGGGATCAAAGGGGGCAGGCTCTTTCTTCAGTGGCTGACGTTCGAGGAGGACTCTCTCTGTTTGTCTGCCTTTGACTGCGATCAATGCATTTCTGAATCCAGATCTGTAATCCAGTTCCCATCTGTTGCTGAGTCCAGTCTTGGACTTTCCCAGTGCCTATCTGTGACGTGATCGTCATTCTGGGAGCTTGATACGGTTTTGTATATATTTCCCTATTTTCTTTGTATTATTTTATTAATACTGTCATTGAAGTAGTTTAGTTTCTTCTAAACTCATAAGTCTTCTTCTATCTCTCCCTCCTCTCCTTGGAGAGGGAGGTCGGGGAGAGCATCTGTCGTTCATCTCAGTGGCCAGTCCGGCCCAAACCATGACAACTGCCCATACCTCAACCCATGGATGTCCATAATTTATAAGTTCTTTCTCACCAGGGGGCATAATTCCTCCCCTCAAATGCCCCTATTTCTTCCTGACTATCTACCCAGGCTTATGGTCACCTTCCTCCAGGCTCCTCCAAACCCATGTCCTAACAGCTCCAGGCAATGAGCTGCCGCAGGACGACTGTGGGGAGAAGCTGGCAAGCCTGAGTGAGTTGAGGTGCCTATTTTGATCTCTATTACTCGTGGTGCCATGAGGCAGCAGAAGAACCAGAAAGACTGACACTGACATTTTTCTTTTCCTACTCCTCTAGGGCAGTGCTGTGCTGGCAGCTCATTTAACTTTAAGACTGTCTGCATGTAAAAATACAAATTGTCTTCTCTTCAAAATCTGGTTTAAAAATAGCACTATTTGAGGAGTATATAAATAAGTAATCATTTGCAACACAATATTAGAGCTCCCTTCTTTAATTAAATGGTTGCTTGATGCATTTCAAAGCTCTGTTCTGACTCAGTCTTCCTGCATCTCTGTACTTTTCCTGTTATGAACAAACCTCGGCTAACTGCACCATGAATTTTAAAGCAAACTAGATGGCGCAGAGTAATAGGGCTATTAATATCCTAATTGCTGAGCTGCACTTGGGACTAGCCCATTCTTGCACAGACACAGGAAGAAATAATGTCTCTGACACACTGTTAAGCAGGAATGGCTTCAGTGGCCATCACTGCCTCCATTTGACACCTGGCTTGTAGGAGAACACAGAGAAAATATTTTATTGCCAGGGTACATGTATTTTTCCTCTCAACCCACATAACATTTGCTAGACACAGCCAGGAATGTAATCCTGACTATTTGGACCAGCCCCTCTCCTGGTTCTGAATGCCAGTGGAGGGTGAGCAGAAAGGCCATGCTTTTCCCTTTGTTGAAGTGCATTCTTTGTGTAATCCCTGGATTGGGTCAGGCTTTTTTTTTTACTATCACAGAAGTGGGGAATGGGAAAGACACATGACATGGGGCCAGCAGTTCACCCCATCCCCGTGAAGGATTATTGACTCTGTTTCATTTATTGATGGTGTTTCATCCACTAGGTCTCTGTCTTTTCCGGTTTTAAAATTTTGAAGTCACACAGCTTTTCCTCTTCTCCTGGGGTGCTATGAGAAAGTATAAATTCCACTCTTAATAAAAGCTCCCTGATTCCAAGGCCTATCGCTTCGCTTTCTAAATTTCACCCAACTTCTTATGCTGTCCACTTAAAGCGTATCAAATGCTTTCCCTGGAATTTTAGGGGACCAGTGGCGACAGTTTAGCTCCTCTGTACATATTCAGCAGTTCTTTTTTCCTTGCAGGTCCTTGTCGCACTAGGAGTCAGATTTCCCCAGCACATCACTCTTCACTTCTCTTGCAGGCCTGTGAGCAGCTGCCAAACAACCAGAAGCAGAGCACTTCCTTTTTTTTTTTTTTCCCTGAATGACATGAGGGAAAGGACAGGAGGTCCCAGCTAGAAGAATGCAAGGAAATTCACAGCCTTTGCCTTCAGCTAGTTTGCTTACATCCTTGCTTTTTGGGAGGCAGAAAATGAGAGTAATTTATGTCCCAAGATGGCCATTTTTCTTCTGACGTGCATGGACCCAAAACTTCCCTGGAGCCTTTCCCCAAAAGGCACCTTAAACTGGGTGTGATATGGTCTTGGGTCCACACAATGGTATTAAAGGCAAATTTGGTGTCTAGACACCAGCCCCGGGTGGAAATAGATTATTTCCATGGTGGAGCTGGAGATGAGACATGCTTCATGGGAGCTCACTCCATGCAGTGTCTAACTTGCTATGGTATTGCACACCGAGCAATACAACCTCCAAAGTCCTTTGGTGGCTCTTGCCCATCACTGCTCCAGTTTCATAGAGGAGGTGGTTTGCCCTTCTCCCCCATTTGAGGTCAATGCCCACCAACCAGACAGATGCTGCTACAGCTCTAAACCAAGAGCCACCACTTCATCTTCAAAGAGATGGACCGATTCTCACCCTGCACATTGCCCCAGATGCTGGAACTGTGACATTTGGCCAAAGCTTGTATGGGACCGTTGCTGTGCAGGGTGTGTTGCCCAAATGATCCCACCACAATCCCATGGGAGGCTTTGGGGCTCAGCAGTTGGTTTGTCTCAGGAGATCCTGAAAGGCCAAGACAGCGAGGTCTGTGTTAAGATTTGCTCAGATACCCCACAGAGATGAGCTGCTTTTAAATCCCATGTTTAAATCCATTCTGAATTTACAGATTACTGTTTTGAGTTGCCAGGCACCTTCTTTTGGTCCTTTAAAATCGGACCGCTGCATCAGGATGCTGCTCACACATTGTCCAAGTGTGCCGCTCCCTTTCACATGTTTTCTTTGGAATTCTTTCTAAATATGCAGCAATATAAACATGAATCTGCCGGTTGCCAAGTTCAGGTGATGAACAAGTTTTGGATGGAAGGCTGCTGTGAGAGGGAGATCACGTAGAACTGCTTATATGTTTTCTCCAGCTCTTCTGGGCTTGGGAGTGGAGGAGTGACGGACCAGGCAGGAGCAATGTAGCATCAAAGCACACAGTGGGACTGTGGCAGGGCTAGGAAGGAGCTCAGGCACAGAAGAGATGCAGCTTGGAAAGGCAATTTTCAGAGGAAAAATGAGATGGACTCATCTGAAAGCAATTTTTTCAATTAAAAAGAGGAAGCAGAGATACCGCATCACTGGCTTTACTCCTTATTTTTAAGCACTTGGAGTGGAGTGACTTCACAGGAACGTTTTCAACATCCAGGAGCAGTTCGTCTCGATTACACAGGATCTTATGCTAAGTTGCTTGAGGCTTGTGTGGTAACAGCATTATTCAAAATAACCATGGTCCGTCTTTTATCAATTAGGAGAACAATGGCAGAATCATCTTTCACTAATCCCTAATCCTCCCCGCAACTGATTGAGATCCCCATTCACAGAATCTTTGTTTTATTTACATGCTTGTTGGGATGGCAGCTGTGGGATTGGATCAAATATCTTTCAGATTCTTGGACATTTTTAGCCTCATAATGGGAGTAAATGATGGACTTAAAAAGAAAAAAGTTTAGGGAACATTGCAAGAAAAGTTCTGTTTAAAGTTAGAAATTTTATAATTGCAGTAATTGTGAGATAGAAATGAGATATCAGCAGTGCTCCACATGTGCATCACTATAAGGACTTCATGGGATTTATTCCCTTTCAGAGCACACCAAAGTGTGGCTAGCTGATGGTTAAGACTGTGTCCAAAGCTGGCAATGGGAGTTTTGTCATTGCCACCTTTGGTTTCTAGACCGGGTATAAGGACTTTGTTTAATTGTCCTACAGAAAGCAGGATCATGCAAATATTGAAATCTATGGGCACTTCTTAATATGACAGATGGGGTTTAGATACAAAGCTTGGAGCCACTTGCTAACTTTCAATTTTTAACCCTGTTGCACGTTGCAGTCCCTGCCATGCCATCTCACACCAAAGTGGTATTTGAC
>KZ506253.1:195126-209759 GCA_002844005.1 Limosa lapponica baueri
GAGAGACTTAAAGCAAGTGTGTGCGCAGCTGTGAGAGAAGTATGTCCAGTGTTCTGTAGTGTTCTTAATGTTATGTTTTTAAAATTACCATATTACAAGCCGTCCCAAACAAAAAAACTGAGATCTTCTATAAAACTCAACATTACATTTCCAGCACATTCATAGGGAACCACTTTCCTATTAACATAAGCCTGTGAATTAACGTGCTTTATATTTTTAGGTCTGTTTTCTGTTCCTTCTCCCTTGTCACCTCCCTTTTTTTATACAGATATAACAGTGTCGGGGCTACCATTGAGCACTAAGGACAAGTGTCCATCCCTTAGAAGTCACCTTCCATCAGCTGAGCTGTAATCACTGATCTTATGAGAGCTTTCAGCCTGCCTCATCTGCAAAGGAAAACACAAGTATTTAAGTGAGCCCATTTCATCCAGCAATTGAGGCAGTCGAAGAGCACACACATGGTTAATTACTATGGTTCAGCCAACAGGCAGTAACTCATTAAGCTGCAGTAACTCGACTATGTTTGATCATGTGCTTTATGCCCCAAGGCACTTCATAAGTAAAGCAGTAAAGTCAACTTATCTACCATCTCAATTTCTCACTCCCTCTCTTTTTTTTTTTCTAACCACAGAAAATCGTGGTTAAACCACAGAGGATAATTTCTGGACACAGAATAGTTCACCACCTTCCTCTTTTTGGCAGACTAACGGAGCCTGAAGATTGTTATCGTGTCTCCTTTCAGCCTTGCCTTCCCCAGGCTAAATACAAATGCTTTCTCTCTCTCCTCATAGATGCTGTTCTGTAGGCTCTCTGCAGCCTTGCTCTCCTCAGGAATGCAGCCACATCTTTCCCAAGGTGTAATGCCAGAAACCAGTCCCAGTGATCCAGCTGAAGGGATTATCCCTCCATGCCTACCATGCGACATCCCCATCTGTCCAACTCAGCCCGATGTTTCTTCCTTCCCCAGCTGAGTCATTACTCCATCATAACCCCCAGCTCCCTCATGGCAGAGCTGCTCTCTCCCATCGTGTGCCTGTGGAGCTGATTATTTCAACGTAGGTGAAGATTTGTGCTTGTCTTCACTAAATTGCATCCTGTTTATTTCCAGACCATTCCTCTAATTACTGAGATCTCCTGAGCGCTAATCCTCTCCTCCCTAGTGTCTTCTGCTCTCAGTCGAAACTCTAACAAAGGGGCTCTCTACTCCTTCACCCAAATTATTAATGAAAATACTGAATAGTTCTGAACTCAGTTCCTGAGGGAACTACTCAATAAATCTTTCCAGTTTGACAGTGTTCACCTGGTAACTGCTCCCTGAGCACTCTCAGTAATTTCAATGAAACTCTTTTACCTTGGTTTTCTTACATGAACATTGCTTTTTTAAAGGTGAGATATTGTAGCTATAGCTTCTCCCTATTATACAGGCAGCAAGAAAACCTATATTTTTAATAGTTAATGCTAAGATAACATGTAGAAGGGAAACTAACATCCATGTGTCAGACCTTACTTCAGCCAGCTTCTGCTTATGGAGGATTAGAATGTGACCAAATGTCACAGCTTGCTTACTGCAAACCCATTTCAGCATTCACCAAAAGCATCTTCTGGTAATCTCCACTGCAACTAGAATGATGGGCAAAATGGACTTGGGAATAAGTTAATGTAATAGTTCCTAGATCACGGCCTTCCCAACTTTCATGAGACTTGGGTCAGGCCCATGTGAGTCCAAATTCATTTTCCATCTCCAAATACAGGGGATGGGTTTCCATCAGTGATCTCTGTTCCTCCACAGGTAAAACTGCTGAGCTTCAACCTCAGCATTGGAGTGGGCTGTTTGTTTTCATAGAAGGGGAAGGAAGTCACCTATTTAATTCCCTTGTTCTCTAGTAACTTTGTGATTTGCATAATGAAATATAGGAATATGGTGGGTAACAAATCCAGATATACAGAGAATTTCTTCTGGTTTTCACATCATCCTGGAAAACAGGAGCATGCAAGAAGGTAAAATAAAATATAACCCTAAACACCTGTTATATTGCATGGCACGGTAATAAAATATTGCTCACTTAAGCAAGAGCCTTTGAACTGCTCACTAGAGGAGCCCTTCCCTCTCCATTGGCTGTTATAGGCAGCCTAGGGAGATTATGTGCTTAAGTTAGTCATTTCAATTTAGATATCTTGAACAAACATTGCAGACTCCCCTCCTCCCCCCACCAGAATAAATACTTTGTGATGACATAAGACCATTCTCTTTTTAAAAAAGAACCAGTACGGCAAGAAAAATTTGATGAGAAAAGAAGAAGTATTTCCCTCGCTCTTCAGTGTGGTGGTTGGTTTTTTGTTCTTCTAATATCAATTGTGCTTAATAACTGAACGGGAACCGATGCAAATTAAGCAAGGGCATTTCTGATCACTGGCCGAGCGTTCGCGTTGTGCTAATGAGAAACTGAACTGTAAAATCAAGTCAAAATATTTTTGCCGTGGTTCCCAGTGGAAGTCAAAGCAAACTTCCTCTTGCTCCGCAGGCAGCTTGGCGCCCCTTTCACTGACATCGAGTCCTGCCAGAAAAGCCCATCAGGTCTTTCAGGTTCCCACTGGCAGGAAAAGTACCACTCTCGTTGCCCCAACATTTGAAAAACAGAGAATGTGCTGAGTCTCAATGTCCTTCGAGTTTCCATAAATCACTCATAGAAAAGAGCTGGGATTAGTTGGGCAGCACATTGTATGCCCAAAAATGGAGCTGAAGGAGGACCTCCAGAGTCGCTATAGAGGGATTTCATCACGAGGAAGGGAGGCTGAGCAAACAGCAAGGATGCCCTGTTACAACAACATCCTGTCCTTGCAAAGAGGAGAATGGCTTTTGAGGGAATGACAGAGCTTTGGATCTCAGCTCCCAGAGGCAAGTTCAGGCAAGTTCAGACTCATTGCTTTTGTGCAATGGAAGGTTTGGGTTTATTATTAGATCGAACTCAAAAGAGCCTTGCCAAGTTTGAAAGTTCATGATGTTTCAAGCAGAGAAAGGAAGTGTCTTACCTCTTGGAGAGGCTAGTCCCTCTGTTATGAAACAGAAGTTATTTAGCTTTCATTCCCAACGATGAATGGAAGATGGCTGAAGAATAGTCTGCTGAAACCCAGAGGCAGATCTGCCCTTCACAGCTCGCGAGTGAGGGCACCGCAGCATTTCTCCTCGCAGTGAAATTCCCATTCCCCGGGTTTGCTTTTTCTGCTGTGAATGAGATAAACATTGATACAGTGCAGAGCAAACAGAGTCCGCTGTGAGGCTCATCAAGGGATTACTGGCTACTCAAACAGAGGAAGATAGGGTGGGAATTAAATTCGTATAACCTTAAGCCTTGCCCCCTCACTTACAGTTTTCTCACCCTCCCCAAGCTCCACCTTCACCCCAGCTGGGCATTTGCCTCTGTCTGAAGGCTGTCCCAGAGCCTCACTGCTCTCAACCAGAGACATCCTCTAGTTTCCAGCCTTAATAATGGCCAGTTCAGACTCATTTGCTTTTGTGTCAACCATTTCCCTAGCTTAAATATCTCATACCCCTCCTTTGGGGTCAGCTGCATTATTATTTCAGTAGACAGCAACCATAGCTCCTGTCAGCCTTGGTTTGGCTAAGAAAAGCAAGCCAAAGCTTTTTATTCGCCTTATATCAGTTAGGTCATTTTTTCCCTTAGCCCAGTTTTATATCTTTATCTGCACTTGATTTCAGTAAAATTTCTCTCTTAAAAGTGAGCAATTTGAGTTGTATAGGTCAGGGGCTGCCAGCACCTTCATTAGGGCTCATAGTATTTCTTTCTCCTGTACTACTTCTCAGACCTATTGGGGCTGCTTTGCATTTTTGTAGCTGCCTCACATTCGTTGTCCATAGTGACCCATAGCTGAGTCCAGTGCTCAGGTCTTTCCCAGCTGGATGATTTTCAATGGACAAATTTCCCAGAGTGGAGCACAAAATTTCCTTTGTGCATCCCTGCTCCTCAAACTCATCCAGTTCTTCCCCAAAACCGCCCTGATCCTATTCTGTAGTGACAGTGCATTAAAGCAGGATTCATCAGTATGCTCCCATTTATCTGTGCCAAGGACAGTCATGTGAGTAGTTAAGAAAAGCAAACCCAAGACATGTCTGTAAGGAATATCACTGGCAGGTTCCCTCTGGCTTGATGCTCCCCTAAAGTACAGAAGCTATTTCTCATCGTTGAGCCAAACCTTTCCCCATCTGACTATTCTTATGCTAATGCCCATCTTCATTAGTTTCTCTTATAATTTTTCAGATATTTCTGTATCAAAACCATCTCTTGAAATGGAGATCTACCTAATGTCTTGTGCCTAGAGATTTGATTATCTATCAGTTATCTACCCACCTATCAGTTGTCTATCAGACTAGGATGACTTGAGCTACTTCTGCTAAACCTAGACAGCATTTCACAGGTGTGGGGGCTTTTTCTCCAAACACTGTTTAAATTTTTATTTGTCCTTCAAATTCTGTTCTAGGCCTTTTCTAACATCAAACCACAGTGGTCAACTGGCTAGGAATAATTTCCCATTTTCTAAGTCTAGGCTTGCACCTGACTGGGTAGGTTTACAGAAAAGGTAATTATTGTTGGATTAATGGTTTCATGCAGTCTGGTGAATGAATCTTTAGGGGTCCTGGGATGGAAATGGTCTTGTCTATGTGGTAAGGTTCATTGATGCTGCCTTGTTTTTAACTCATGGTATGGCCCCTTGAATTTTCATGTCCTGATTCCTAACAGCTTCCCTGGTTTTACCCCAAGTATTTAATATCTTTTTATGGGAAACTGAATTACGGTGGTTACAGCTGCCAAGCACATGGCACTTCCCTGGGTGGAGAGGTGCCACCTCCTCCTGAACTGTGACGCCTGTCCCAGCTGGAGCCACCTGTAACCCCATGCTACTGTGCTCCCCCAGAATGTGCTCTTTTGACTCTCTGGTGTCTCTGGCTCATTTTAATGACAGAGCAGCCCCTGAGCAGGCATTAAAACAAACTGTGAAATGTATCTCCCTGTTCAACACTTCCAGGTCTGGTGTTTGCTTGTGCAACAAGGTGCCTCATTCATTAAAATGGCTCATCGTCCCCACAACTCCCAGCTTTGGGTGACCAAAATGGGGCAGGTGTGTCCAAAGCACAGAGAAGTGAGAGGTGTTTTTTCCCCATAGTTTTGACAGCACTTACCAGTGGTAGCATAACCCCAGAAGAGGTGGCTGGAAACAAGGCTCAAGCTAAAGAAGACCTCCTGTTGCAAATTGGGATGCTCAGACCATCTAACAGAGCCTGACTCAAGACTGTGCCATACATATTGCAAAGATATTTCTCATTTTGTGTGTATGGGAAGCTCAAACTTAAAATGCCTACCTCTAAACAGAGGTTAGATTGAACAAGGCCCAGCTCAAATAATGCAAGATTTTACGTAGGAAAGGCTGTGCCATTGCCATCAGCCCCCTGTCATCTCAGCTGCAGCTACCCCTCCCTTTTCCAATGACTGCTCCTAAAAATTGCAAAATATAAAGATTTTTTTTTTTCTGAGGACCCCCCTCCATCTGCTGCCCTGGATCCAGGGAGTGCTCCTGCTTGGATACTTACTGCTTGGAGCATCCTTTCCGGCAGTCCTGTATCTGCTGTCCCAAAATAGTGTCCTGTTCTGGGGAGCTGAGCAGCAGTTGGGTCTTTGCTGGTGTCTCCTTTCCGGTGTGCTAACTCTGAGTGATGATGTGGCAGCAGCATTGATACTACATGCCAGAGACTGAATGAATGGGAAAGAAATATTTTTGTTATTTTGAAATGTCGGATTGATTCCACATCCAGCTGGCACTACTTATATATCCTCCTTTCCCCTCCACCTCTTCTTTTTTTTATATACTTCCCTGATTTCAAAGGCTGTGATTGTTTCTGTAGCCCCTTCTCAGGCCAGAGCTATTGAGAGAAAAAAAAAACCAAACACAGTTTTTTCCTGCACTGACATCATTAGCTGCCCATCACTTTCACAATGAATGTGACAGTG
Source organism: Limosa lapponica baueri (assembly GCA_002844005.1). Classification (NCBI taxonomy): domain Eukaryota; kingdom Metazoa; phylum Chordata; class Aves; order Charadriiformes; family Scolopacidae; genus Limosa; species Limosa lapponica. The sequence goes on from KZ506253.1 coordinate 201,150, forward strand.
CTGTCATAAGGCATATGCTGTCAGTGGGGCTTTCTTCCCACCCCTGCTCTTTAAACATAGCAGAAGTTCCCTTTTCTCTGTAATGAGAAGCTGAAAAAAAACCAACCAACCAGGACTGGCACCAGCACAGGCACCAGATACAACCCTACCCGATAAGAAGAAAGCAAAAAGGCTTAGATAAAACTCAAACCCTTGGGAATCAGACCCTGGTTATCCTTATTTGGTACATTGATCTGACTCATGTCCAAAACATCATTGATTTTCTTTTTATTAGGTGATGATCTTGGCCCCTGCTCCTTCCCTTGGTGTTTCCTGTGAAGTGCAGTGGGACCTGCTGCCCGCGCCCTGCCAGCCTCCTGCCCACATCCCCCCACGAACCGGAGAGGCTGAGGGTGATGGAGAAGTGGTGGGGAAGGGAAGCGGGACATTGGACACCAGGCTGGGGGCTCCCAGGCCCTCGCCTTCCCCCTGCACCACCATGCTGCCCGCACTGTACTTTGGGAGAGTTTATCTCATCTTGCCTTGAATACATCGACTGTTTGAGTCATAATTACCTCGCTAGACAAAGTACGCCGTTATCTGATGTCCTTTCTGGTGGGCATTTTTTTCCGGCACTGTGAACTCAGTTGGGCTTCTCATAAGCACCAGTCATTTATTCCTCTTTCTGCTTGCAGTAGCCAGCATTAGTAGATGTTTTTTTCTTCCACCCAAGTGTTATCCACTCAGGAGCTGTTTTCTTCCATCCTGGTGTATCAGAGGAGGGGGAGGGAAGACTGAATTTGCAACCAATATTTTTAAGCCTTTTGCACCTGTGTGCTTTTTATTCAAAAAAGAAACTTCAAAATTTAAAAGCAGATGGAAATGGAGCCAAGCCTTTCAAATCTGTGAAAGCAGGTGATTTCGGGTATGTGGACAAGAGCCTTTAAAACAATCTGCTCTCACATGCTTTCGAAAGGTATTCAACATTCATTCCAAAGTCACACAAGCTGAAACTTTAGAAAAAATGACTAGAGGAAAACAGGATAAGAAAATGAACATGAACATGAAATATCTCTTCCTCTCCAAATCATTCCTGAGGTTTCAAGCCAATGCTATTAGAGCCCTCAAAACTGAGCATAAATGCCCTAAAATTAATAGGAAATTTTATAACTAAGCAATGAAGAGATTTCAAAGCTAAAGTAATCTGATTAAATACTCTGAATCCAGTTGGCATCCTCCCATATCACTCTGTATCAGCTGCAGTCTTTTAAAAGCACAAGCCGTGAGGTACGAAAATAATGCTCCATAATGGCGTACAGTTCCCTGAAATACAATTAAACTTTTATTAGTCAAATTATCCCATAAGAATAATCTCTTTTGGCTGAATACAGTCATATTCTTCAGTCTTTTTGCATAGGCCTTATCTAAAATAGTTGACACTGTTTAAAAAAAAAAAAGTAGATTAAGAAAACCCCCAAATTCGGTGGTTATGAAAATCAGACTTTCCTTGAGGATGTGAGAAGAGGAAGGCAAATTACCCAGAAAGGGTGTCTGGAAATTCAGCGCCCCCCTCTATCCTCTGCTTGGAATCAGATAGAGTGGCTTAAGCAACAACAGGAGCAAAACTGCAGCTTGCTTGACTTTCTTTCTTTTTTTTTTCCTTTTTTTTTTTTTTTTTTGATACAAACCAGTGCCGCTTGAAGGGAACGAGTGCTCCTACGTGCTGGTGTGCTGGAGCCTCTGACGTGAGAACAGAACTGTTTTCATAGTTAAGGCGTGATCTCTACACGTCCCCCAGATTATAACCAGAAGGTTTACACAGAGGCAAACAAACCAAGAGGACGTTGCCTGGCTTGTCAAAACCCGGCGTTTGGCACAGCAGAAACCAGACCTTCCTCTGGAAAACACCAGCCCAGCCGCAGCGTTTCCATCACAGGAGTTGGCTCCCCTTGTGCATGTATGGGAAGGGGCAGAGCTCTGGAGTATGGGGGGATTTCAGCTCCCCCCAGCTCCCGTCCTCCTTCATGGCTGCATTAGATCTCAAGAAACAGGATTCACCCTTGCACTTGGTGGTTTTACTTATTTTTAGATGCCTAACGCAGTTTCAGCAGCAGCTGAATGCACCTGTCATGGCTGGAGTCTCACAGACCCTTTCATGGTGTCGCTGCAGCGATCTTCAGAGAAAAATATATAGGAATAAACACACCGTGTCATAAAATGAAATTGCTAAAAAGAAAAGTAAGAGGTCCTAGGGGCTTTGTGCGGGACATTGGGAATGAAAAGCCAAAGCACACCGGGTGTCTGTGAGTGCTCTAAAAGGAGCAACGTGCTCATCGGAGCTGAGGAGTGATTTACTCATCTGGAGCATTTCCTATATCTCCTATCATGCTTAAGGACCTGAAACACGTTCCTAGATCAGCAATAAGGGAAACAGTGAAAGTGGTACCTATGGGAGGACTACTTTTATTCCAGAACAAGCTGTTGGGGTTAAGAGCCCCTCAGTGCACCCTTAGTCCCAGATGTGCTGAAGGCAGCCATGAGATTCCTCCTTGCACACACAACCCAAAACCACGCATGGATCCTCCCCATTTACAATACTTATTCAGGCATTTGGGGTTTTTTCAGTCTCAAGGCCCAGGTTTACCCTCCTTCTTCATGGACAACTGCAGTTCCTTAGAAATAGAAGCATAGATCATGGAATGGTTAGAGTTGGAAGGGACCTTAAAGATCATCAAGTTCCAACCCCCTTGCCATGGACAAGGACACCTCCCACTACACCAGGTTGCTCAAAGCCCCATCCAGCCTGGCCTTGAACACTTTGAACACATGAATACATGACAACAGTGTGCAAGGTGGGTGAGCAAAGGTCTGAGCCTGAACGCAGAACTGTGGGACTGGGGCCCCAAACCGTGATTAAACCAAACAAAAGTCTTCAGTTGCTGCCTAGCCCTCACAGCACCCAATATCTCCCTTTTTGACTTCCAAGAAGTTTGGTACCCGCCTCTTGCACGTGATCCCAAGGAGCCCTGCAAACAGCAAGTCAGGGGTTATATTCACCTAAGGGGGAGGAAAGTTCAGCTTTGCCACCAGGTTCCAGAGCTGCTCGAGCGTTTCCTATTGAACACTCCTATTCTACCTGCAAAATACTTATGGCACATTTCCGCATGGATAGGAAAGATAATTGCTTTAATTAAATAGCAAAGATCCCATTATTTTGCAATGCAGAGAAAATTCAAAATATCTGGGACCTAAAGCACGTCTTTGCCCATGGTACTCCCAGCAGAGGTTGGGCTGACTCCATGGACTTCAGGACTTCAGGATTAATTCTGGTAGCTCCTGTTGCTCAACTTCACTTTCATGAACCTCCTGGAACAAATCACACACAATTTTGTAAGTGCTTAGGAGAAAACAAGGAGGTTAATAACAGCCAGCATGCATCAAACTGATCTAATTGTATTGAGTTATGTCAGACGAATCTAAATTTGTTTTCATGACAAGAAAGTGGGGGAATCAGTAAATGTCACATATCTTGACTTTTCAAAGCTGGGGAAGCATGGTATAGATTAAATTACTTGAGGTGGTTGCATGCGTGGCTAGAAAAACCATAGCTGGAGAGTAGTTCTCAGTGCCATAGTCTCACCTCACAGTCAGACTGAAAGGACATTCACGCAGCGGTCCGTGTGCTCTGTTTCAAGTCTGATGGCGCTCCATGTTTTCAATAACAACCTGGGAATAGAAAGGAAGGGATATTTACTAGTGATGTGGAGCTGGAAGAGGTTGCACGTAAGTCAGTGCATAGATTGAGAATTAAAAAAAAAAAAAAGTTAAGAAATCCCCTGCAAAACAGTGTGACTCGGTTTTGACTAGTCAAATGCATAAGTTCTGCATTGCACAGCAAAAAAAAACTTCACAGAATCACACCAGGGAATTACCAGATCAGGAGGAGTTTTGGGGAAGTGGGCTACAGGCTGAGCATAACTCAATGATATCTTGCTGCAGTAAAAAAAGTACTGGATATATAAACACAAGTGCCCCAATGTGAAAACACAAGATAATTCTGCTCTGCTTTGCTTGATGATCTTCTCTCAAAGCCCTCAGTGGGATTGAACTGTGTGATTTGGGGAACGGTACTTCAAACCCAAGCTGTATGATGGATGGACAAAACAGAGAGTGGTCACAGGAGGGCAGCCAGGCCTAGAACAAAATTATTAATTGGTAAAAGTGAGAAGCTGAACATTAGGGCACGGAAGGCTTTCTAAAACTGAAGAATAAGGAAGAACTGGAGAAGAGTATCTGAGAAAGCTCCTGTTTCTCCGTCACTGAAGGTCTCCACCATTGACAGGTGGGCAGATGTCTGTCAGGAATGATGTTGCCCTTGTGCAGAAGATGGACCAGAGACCCTCACCCTGAGGAGCGGGTGCATGCCCTGGGACAGGCAACATTTCAGAGAGACAAGGCCTTGAAGCCAAACTCCTGGCTGGAGGAGACTAAAATGCAAGCCTTAAAAATGTGGTGGAGGTTGTCCATTCCTAACTTTGGATCAGCATGTAGATTGCTGCAGCTACGTACCAGATACATAGCAGAAGGACCACCTCCAAAATGTAATGTAGCTAAATATCAATGGAGAAAAAAGGGATGTTAGCAGGAGAAAAAAAAGCAATAGGTAATCTCCAGGGGAGCAGATAATTCGTTTACATCCCCTGGAACATAAAGTTGGGGAGGACTGTAATGTACCATAAAACTCTGTCAACAACGAGCCTGTAGGCTTTGCTATCCAGGAAAGCTGCAAGTTTGTGGATGTATTTAAGCCTCCCAGATCTGAAGTAAGTTGTCTCTGTTTCACACTTGAAGAAGGACTTTTGAGCCTCAGTTCTTAATATTTTTTTTGCAAATAAACCAGTTTGTCTAACAGAGGGTGCTGCCTGTATCTAAGCCATCACCTTATCATCTTGCCTTAGGAAAGAGAGTTTCTGGTCTATGAAATAATGTAGGGAATTACGGAAAATGGGCTGTAAGGGTCCTTTTGTCCATGGAAAGATTAAACGTATTTATCTAATTTTTGGTGAATGCCTCTCTCAAATGGTCTTAAAAATCAGCATCAATGGAGATCCTGCACATTTCCTAGGCAGTCTGTTAGAATGCTTCATTATCCTTTCCTGCTGACAGCATTTTCTAACACCTAACCCTTATTTCCACTGATGTAGTTTAAGACCATTACATGCTTTACACAAAACACTCCTGTGTACATACTTAATACACTATTGATTCTTTTTTTTTTTTCCAAATCATAATGATACTGTCATTACCAACTTGATTGCTCCTAAATTTAGTACTCCGTTTTGTCCCTTTCCATAAACATCTTTAAGGGCATGGTGTAGCCAGGTCACCAGCAGCCTGTGAGCCCTCATAAAGTTAAATATATAGCAAGTAATTTCACCTCTTCATTGTCAGACAAAAATGAAAGCCAAAGCAGACTCCAATTGCACATACCAGCCATAGCAGAGAGAGCTGTCATCTCAGGATTCACGCTCAGCTGATTGAAATGCTGATTGAGGCACTTACAATATACATATATAAATCGTTGCTAAGGTTAAGAGCTCAAGGAAGGGTGGGGAACAAAACAACAGGCAGTTTCTAAAGGAAGGAAAACATTTATTTTCTTCAAAAAATACAGAACACCCTCCCTAAAAAAAAAAAAAAACACCAAAAAAAACCTGCCCCAAACAAAACCCACACAACACAGAAACAAGCCATGAGCAAGGCATATTTTAGGTGTCCTGTATCCTCCACCTCCTGGTGCTCCCAGGGAACTATTGACTGTCAAGGACTTTGAGAGGTGACATGAACAGCAGCAGGGACAGCTTCATTTTCACTCTCCTCCATCCATTTGTGTGCACTGTCTATGTTATGGCTCAGGGGCTTATGCCAGGGCAGCCAGTCGACAACCAGACAAGGAACATCAAGCAGCAGCTGCAATTTTAATTGTTTGCTTTTGAATTTCACTGCTCAAGAAGAACATCAGCCTGGCATCTTGGAGCCTGGCTGGTTTGTTTACAGACCAAATGCACCAAGAGTTTGGTGATGCCAAATCTGACAGTGCAGAGTAGGGTTGAGGTGCCCACGCAGGGAGAGAGCAAGGGGTTATGTCCTTCTAGCCCAGCTACAGACCTTTTGGGCAGTGGTTCTCACCATGAGAAGGTTTTAACCCTACAGCTAATCACTGCATTTCACAACTGCTCAGCACATGGCAAGATCTGCCAATCAGTGAAGATGGCATTGGCCATACCTCTGGACTGGGGATTGTCACCTGCAGCTCCCTCTGTGCTCAGACAACGTGGTCCTTGTTTCACAGCCATCCACCTCCATCCCTCCTGTTAGGCAGAGATGTTTGGTGGCCCAGATTTCAGATCAGGTCCGTCTCACCCCCAAACAGCTCAAGGACAGCAGCTCACACGAGGTGATGGTGGCCAGGCATGGCTCTTGCCCTTGCAGGAAGCCCTGGTGAGATCTCCTCAAAATAACATGCACCGTTGTGGTCTTTTCAATTCAAGCTGCAACAGGTACAGGGGACAGAGATGGATGGAGCCATTTTTTTTTAGCCTCCTTTAACAAACACATAGCGAAAGCTGCAGAGAAACATACATGGCTGCATCCAGATGTATTTTTCATCCTGAAGAACAAATTTGAGCTGGCTCCAGTATGGAAAGTGAAAACCATGTGGTAGCTAGTTAAACAGCACATGTGATTAATAATTTACCCCAGCTATTTAGGACCTGAAGACTTTATCCAGGTGATACCAGGAAGGAGTGAAAGGGAGCCGTGCAAGCCATGCCTGCTGCACTGGGACCCACAAAACATGTTTTGCGTAGGTCAGAGGTGGAAATGATTTACAGCTGTTTCAGGCTGGAATACCACAAAGCCTGAAGGGAGTGGTAAACCTTGCTAGCTACCATCATTCATCTCTCCTGTCTCTTGCCTTAGCCTCTAATTTTAAAAGTTTCTTTTAAGAGCCATTATTATGTTTTCAATCTGCAAACCTTTCAGTTTCTCTGGAGAAAAAAATGAGGAAAAAAACCCAAGAACTTTTCAGGGCTCAGGAGGAAATAATGGGTTTAGTGTGATCATTTCCTTCTAGCAGATGGGTTGGCAAAGGGTTTCCAAGAACAGATTCAAATCTGCGTGTGTTTTGTGTTCAGCAGTATTGCCGGGGAATTTATACACCTGTCACCTAATTGCCGCTTCCTTTGTAAAACAGAAGTGATAAACCCAAGTAATTTGCTTTTATTGTAAATTTTTTTCTTAATAGCAAAGTCCTTGACACCCCTTTGAAAAGAAATAGCAGATTCCCTCCGCACTTTGGGGTTCAGCGTAGGCTGCAATCTTCAAGGGATTCCTTCGAGTCATTGTGGTACCAGACATTACAATGCATTATTAAAATCCAATTTAAACTTCCTACTCTCAGGAGCCAGATGCCCAAACTATGTTTGCAGTCATGGAGTAGACCTAGGATGGGTTTGTCACATGCTTCTGCTGTTGTCACGTCTATCTAAATAGAAATTTGTAATGTTACTTAGGTTTAAGTAGCTGGAAGGCTGTTGGTCATTTCAGTCCTAGCACATCTAAGTGCTTTACGGATCTCCATCACGATGTGCAAACATTCCCGAGACTGTAGAGAGCCTGCTTAATTCTTGCAAAACTGGGGTCATCCTTAGCCAAGCGGTGGAAACACAACCTTAATATTTGTCTCCTGTTCCTCTGCCCTCATCCCAAAGCCATGAAAAAACAAACGTAGAAGCAACGTGCACAAAGAGGCTACATTCCCAAAGCCTGACCAGACTTTTCATCTGGAGACCGAACATGAGGTTGGGAACAGCTTGTTAAAGAATAAAAAGAGAGAGAAATCAAGAAGAGAAATTTCTTATATATCCAGAGTTGAGAGGATTTCTGTCAGGAAAGGTTAATTAAGTTTTTCATCTGTATGTATTTTTCACTGGTATTTTCTATGCTCCATTACATTCCCCATTGCTTTGTAATTGAGGATTTTAGAAGAACAGGACAACTTTTGAGCTGGCAAGGTAACAAGGACTAGAAAATTATACAGGATGTGGCTTGGATGGAATTTAGCCCAACGAAACCATGGCTGTGTTACAGCCCCTTCTGTCAAAAAGAGGCCTCAAGATCACCTATGGAACAGAGTGTCCTCTCCAGAGATCTGTCCCACGGCTGTCCCTGGGAGAAATGGAATGGGGCAGACACAGCTGTAATGTGACTACAGGTGAGGTGGGCATGTACCTACCTATGGTCCCATGGGCTGGAGCTCCTCCATTGTGCTTGACTTCTCCTCCATGGAGGGATGTGCTGCCACTTTGGGCTCAGAAAGAGCACCCAAGTGCTTTACCACTGAGGGTTCCACACCTCTGAGGGTTGTCTGCGTCTTCCCCAGAGAAAGGATTGAAAAAAAACCTACCCCATGAGGATGTCTCATGTATCCTGCAGGCTTTCTCTGCATTTCCTGTAGAAAAGCAAAAAATCAAACTGGTTTCTCATCCATACTAAGAAGAAAGGTGGGAGGGAGGAAGAGGGAGAACCCCAGTCATTACACAGGTCATTGTATGGGGATCGGGAAGCTCT
>KZ506253.1:210279-233777 GCA_002844005.1 Limosa lapponica baueri
CTCCTCCTCCCCACAGGCCCCCAGAATAAGTTAAACAAGGCATCAGCTGTTTCTATTTTAAGAGCAACCAGAGAGGCTGGCAACTACAAAATGAAAAGGAGGGGAGGGCAGAAGTTGTCTAGCAAAATTAGCAACACATTTCCCTCCCTGCCTTCCAGGGAGCATGCCCCCTTCCAGCAAGCCGGGGTCTGCACAGCATAAATTATTCCTGTCTAAATTTGAGCCTGTGCTGTTGTTTCTGCCAAGTGTTTACTCTTGAATGCCATATTTTTTCAGGCGCAGATGACACTGGGTGACACGTGTCATCACAGTGCGTGTCCTTGAAAAATATGCGCTGCGAAATTGCCCTGACGTTCCCCAGGACGTGCTGCTCGCGTGCGCAGGGGAAGCAGTCGGAAGGTCTTGGTCAAGAGGCTACTCGTCCGTCCCACCCACCGCAGCAAAGCTGGACCGCGGGCTGGGGAAGCTCTCCGCTGCCAAATGTCACCGAGTTCACAGATCGTCACCGAACCGTGCGTGCGTTTGGCTGGTACAGATAAGACCTCTGGGCACCTTCTCCCTCAGACACCTCTGCTCTGCTGCCTGCCCCGTGAATGAGACCTGTCTTCTCCCTATCGGTGTGTAAAGCCACAACTTTGTTGTCTATCACAGGTCCCTTAGCATCCAGAAGCTGCTTCAGGCGCGCTCCTCGCAGCATAGTGATCATACACCACCAGCAATCGCCCTAAGGGCGAGAGAGAGATGCTGGATAAATATTTGACAGCTATTTTCATTCTCCCAAACTCTCATTCCTGTTCACCCCTTTTGGCCACGTCCCACCTGCCCACACTGAGACCGGAGCTCTTTGAAAAGATTGGAGGATCCCTTTTCGATCATACTGAGATTGCTGAAAGCCCAGATCCACGCAGTGCGATCGACAAACCCAGTCACTAAAATACTGTGCAGGTCTGTTTTGGTTGTGACTTCTATGGCTGGAGATGCAGCAGCTGCATTCTGTCATCGAAACAAAGATCTCTGGGCTGGTAAGCTCACCTGGCTGCTCATCGGCTTTGTAACCTTTACCCACTCATAACTTTCTGACCAATTTAAAGCACAAACAGATTAAAATAAACCATACATTTAATGGGAAGGCTTTGTACCCCCAAGTGTGGAAAAATGATTTAGGCTACTGACTTAAGCCCCAGTGTGTCAGGGTTAGAAATGTTTTTGTTTCATTGCTCTGACACCATATGGCCAAAGTCAACAAGAGGCTGATGTGAGTGTTTGATGTATGGCAGCCCAGCATGATCTCATCTTTGGGAGGTCACAGAATTAGTGCATAAACCAGTCAGATGTGATTAACATGAGGCACTATCTCTGTGCAGAGATGTAGAGGTCTGTCGCTGTGAATACAGGTGGAAAGTCAAAGTCGGACGAAGGTCAGACAGGGCATCACGACTGTCCGGGCAGTCAAAACCTGTGACATCCTCTCCCGTGTGGTGATACCACTAGAGCAAAGCACCTCTGTGGGACTCCTCCTATATGTCCCAAAATGCCTCTCGTGGCCGCCAACATTATTGTGCTTCGGAGCTCAGGTTCACCCCGCACACCTGTCTGCTCCAGCAGCACGGCAGCAAATGGAGGAGGACATCTGTGCTGGGGAATTGGTTTCTGCTGTCTTCTGCTATTTTTACGCGGTGGCTGTGAAAGCTTCCAAAATGAGAGGCATCACCACAATTAAACTGAATGCATTTAATAGCAAACTATATCGCAAATTGCAGAGCGAAGCCACTTCATATTTCCATGGGGCTTCCTAGAAAAATAGCTCCAATTAATGAGGCACATTGTAGGCTTGTTTATATTCAGTCGCCTCTGTTCAAGCAACAAATTATCTGTGCATGATTATGAGGCCAAATTCACCCTATAATTTTTCATTTAGCCTTATTTTACTGCCTGGTCTGTTCCACCAGGCTGAGGAGTTACTCATGGAGCAAAACCTCCCTGTCCTCACTCCCAAGCTTCAGAGGACTTTAGAGGTGTTGCACAAAGTCCCAACATCCCATCCACAGCCACCGCTCCGTAGTACCAGCTTCCAGGTTCAGAGCTAGCAGGCAGAGAGCTGGGTCACCCTAGTGGCTTGGTTTGCTTCTCCCTGGACACAGTAACCAGAAACTAAGCAGAGAGGACATATTCTGGAGCCAGCTTGGAGTGATAAAATTCATTTCACAAGTGTGTGCCAGCCCCGGACAGAATTGGGGCCTCGGCGTTTGGAGGGAAAGAGCTTTACCACCTGCCCCATGGCGTTCGCGGGGAAGCACATCCCCGGCGTGCCCGCACAGGCCATCCAGGTCCCAGCGCTGTAATTAAAACCATCCAACGCTGCAGCGCCCCTGCCACGAAAGGCAGAAGAGATTGCATTTCATCACTAATCTTGTGGTTTCGCTCACAGCTACAAGTAGCGTTCCCAGTACAACAGGGGCTGGCGAATTTTTGTGTGCTCATCATGCAGCCGCGTGGGAGGGTCTCTAGGCAGAGCCCTTCCCATGCTTGAGTATTTTTGGGGTAACTCGGGCCTCGTAATGATGTTCCACTGCACATTTTAGTACAAGCCAAGTCTCTGCCCCAGACACTCATCGCCATGGTCACACTGGGATTTCTGTGAAAGCTGTGACGGGGCAGGAATGAAGAGAGACAGAATAGCTCTATGTTACAATCCAGAATCAGGACAAATGTCCACAGCCCTTATATAGTGCCTTCACTTACACCACGTAAGCAGCACCATCCTCAAAACATCAAGCTTCTCTTTTCCCCTACCTAAGCTCCTGGGAGAGGCTTCCCAGAGCAGCCCAGCAGCAGAGCCCCCCATTACAGTGCTGACTCCAGGCACACCTTGGTGCTCAGTCCCAAGCACGGGGGGACCAGAGGGATTCATTTCTGCAGAAACCATTGCACAGACTCTATATATTTATAACCTCCCCCAAAATGCCCCGAGGAGGAAAAGATAACAGAAAAGCACCAACCAGAAAAGCAAACAGAGAAGAGCAGCGCTCTGTCCGTGTGGTGCCACTTGTTGCTCAGATGCCTTTTATTTTTGGTGCCTGTCCCAGCAGTTTCCAAGAAATCTCCCCCTATCCTGTTTCTATGGGGAGGTATGGCGTTACACTCCAACCCTTCAGGCACGAGCATTTGAGGACAGTCAGGCCACAAGGTCAAGCCTGTATTTATAATAAGAGAGATGAGCAGGGCCAGGTCACTGGGGCAGGCTGCACTTTCCTGAAAAACTAAAAGATCCTCCAAAGGTCTCTGGAATGCTCAGGAATTACCAGTACAGCCCTGTGGGCTTGGGTCTGTAGTTCTGCACCATGCAGAAGAGCTGGATGGGGAGATACATGTGTCTGCCACCAGTCATACCTCACCCCTTCCCTGAGCACACCAGCGCCTCTCAGCAGGGCTCAGTGAGGGATGGACAAAACTGCCCAGCACTAAATTCAAGTCAAATCCTGGGTCTCTGATGCTTCATCCATTTTGAATTTCAGTGGAAAGACCCTAGTTTTATTATACTGGTAAAAGCACGTCAGATAACATTCACCATTGTTACTTCTACAGGATCAAAGCATAAGTACCTTTTTCTATTTCAGATTTTCCCTTCTATTTAAAGTCGTGTAGATTATCCATTTCTCCTTGGCAATAAGATCCAAATAAAACAGAGGAAGACATTAGCAACACACACCTGGAGCAAACTTAGGAGCATTCCTTTGGGCAAAGCTTCACCCAAGCGCCAGTGTTTGTTTTTTTTTTTTTTAATAAATACATCTTAAAGACATTGTAATGTGTGGAAAAAAACACCTCTCGGCCTCTTAGGTCCCACCGGTCCTGTTCATTTCTCACATGGAGCCATAATCCTTTCCAGTGGTAACTAGTTGGGATGTCACAAACAAAGGATTATACCTTCAGGTGAGGCAGAGCTTCTTATGAGCTTACTGCCTCGCTATTATAGATCCTGTTCTCATGCAGAAATTGCACGCACATACGGATGTGTGCATTATTTAAGACGAAGCAGCAAGACTGCAGATGCATGGATCTTCTAGCTCACTCAGAAAAGCAGGAATACTAATTATTGTTCTTCCCGTGTAGCCATCCAATGCTGAGGTGGGGAAAATGATGCACGGGGCATTATTTGATCTTTCAGGTAGACTTTTAAAACCACACTATTCCTCAGAGGAGCAAAAGTTGTTATCAAGATGTGTTTCTTATAGTAAAGTGACCGATGCTGGATTTGGGTTGATATTTTGGCAGGCTGCAGTTGTCAGCCCCACAGTCAGGTTATTCCATTTGGATATTTCTGACCTTGTGCTAAAATTTCATGAAGAAAGTACACTTACATTTTTAATGCTCATCCTGCTGACACACTATCTTTCCCTGTGGCAGAAGCAGCGCTTGAGGAGGGAATAGTAAGAAAGATGGTAAGTAATTCCTCTCAGTTGAATAAACTCATTGATTTCATGTGCACAAGATTAAAAAAAAAAAAAAAGAGGAAGTCATCAGTGTATGGTGTTTATTATTTCAGTGTGGGGCAAAATGTCATTTCTAAAAATAATATCAACCTACCATGGGAAGCCACATAATTTTTACCAGGATAATTGATAAATCAGACCCCTATCTGATGTCTCCCTTCATAGAAAATTACTTCCTTGGAGAAGAACACAGAGAAAGTCAAAGTGAGCACTGAAGGGCTGACAGCCCTGGCTGGAGTCAGAGGTTGCTTTTCATGGAAAATGTAATGTTTTACCAGTGCTAAGCTGATTTGGACCATATGACAATCAAAGTAACAACATCTATGGAGCTTAATCTGCTCTACGACCCAAAGAGTTGCAAGAAGATTGCCCTTTAACTGCACTTATCATCGAAACTTGTAATATATTTAAAAACACAAACTTGCAGAAAGTCTCCAGTGATCATGTGTTATCCACCATTTCCCGCCCCAGGAGAAGAAGGATCTGCTGCTCTGACACCAGATGAAGCCATTCCTGGGACTTGTCTTCCAGCATCGCCCGGGCAGAGAGCCCGCTGCGACGGCAAGCGCTCGGAGCGGCTGGTCTGCAACCGCTTCCGACAGCCGCGGTCACGGCTCCCCAATTCCATTTCCTCTTCTCCAAAAGGGAAGCCAGGCAGATGTCTAAGAAGCTTTGAAAACATCTAGTCAAGAATGTAAGAGAAGAAGGAGGCAGTGTGAGAGTGCGTGTGTGTCTCCAAGTTTTGGCCTGTCTCCAGCTGGCTGATGGTATGGAGCTGGTTTTTTTCTTTTGTTTCCAAGCTGCAAAATAACCATAAAAACAAAAAAAACTAAGTAACATATTAATGGCTTGCTTAATTTCACTTTTTCCATGTATTCCAGTGCTTGTGTGGCCCCAGAGATGTTTCACTGGGCAACTATAAATGAAGGAGGGGGGGGAATGGCCAGGCAGTCTCCAACGGTGGGAAAGGAGAGAGGAGCTGGTGTGAGTTCACCAACAGTAAACAACACTCTGCTGTTTCGCTCCTACAGCTTGCAAAAAAATAAAATAAAAAAGGGACGTTTCAGTTCAGGGAGAATGAAGTGCTCTCTGAAATTTTCCCTGAGTGCCTGAGAGCGTGATAAAATGCAAACAAGCATTTCCAGGAACACCTGAGAAGATAGGTACACGCTGCCTTGGATTCCCAAGGAAACTCCTGTTCCTTCACAGTGTTGGATGCTGCACAGTGGCAGAAGAGCTGGATTTGTCCTGCTCCTGCTGACCTCAGGATGGTCATCCCGAAGGCCAGGCCTGCTTTTTAGAAACTCATTTCTTAAGAAAGCAAGTCCCAAGAAAGGCAATAGCGAATAATTTTTGGTTTGCTTCATTGCTTAGCTGAATTGTGGTTAATGTTTAAAAAAATCAATCTTGAATCACTCAAAATTAATGTTTCTGTGCAAATCTTCATAAGCCAGCAGAAATATTGCATCTTGCCCTTGACCTGTCACTTTGTAAATTCTCCATAAATTTACAAAACTAAACTAAATTGAATTTAGTTGAGGTCTTAGCTCTGTATCCAGCAGAACACATACAAGCATACACGCACCCTTTCGATATCTGCGTTGCAAAATGCACACACACCATTTTAAGTGACCCAAGAAGCCACTAACATGATTAGGGTAGACACTCTGAACAAATATCTTTTAATGGTGCTTTTATTTCTTCGGCTTGCAAATGATTGCCTCTCATGATGCTTTCCCCAAATATTACTCATTTTCTGTAACCGATCTGCAAGAAATTATCTATCTTCTTTCAGGAGAAATCAGCAAAGAAAGATAGACAACTTAAATCCTGACTCTGGTCCTTCTACAGAGAGGGGTCAGGTTAAGGAAGTGGGGTTTGACATAGGATGCCGTTCAGCTGTGTTTCATGCCCTGCTGGCTTTATTGGTCTTGAAATGTCCGTGCAAAGCCAAAGGACCCTCCTAGACACTCTATTTGCTTTGCTATGAGTTCTTTATTCTGCAGGAGACTAAATTAAGAGAAATGCTAGATAAACTACTCAGTCTTTCCCAAGACATACCGCTAGCATTTTTGGCTTCAGAGTCCACAAGAGCAGCATGATGCCCTTGCTTTTTAATTAGCTTAAGCCAGAGGGAGCGAAGATCTGAGCTCTTGGGCTGTACCAGAGAGACCGAGAGCCGAAGATCTGCGGCAGAGCTGCTGCCACCCTCCATAACCCCCCTCACCATCAAGTCCTCATCAGTGTGAAAATGAATGTGTTTACTTCCCACCAGTGGGTGAAATCAGAGCCCTTGTGCAATTTCTATCAACAATAACTTGATCGCCCTATTTTTGTGCAGGTCTGATGATTGCAGCGCCACGTCTCTGTCAGGGGACGAGAGGCTGGAAGGGATCAACCTATTGCTTAAAAACAGAACGCGACAGCTAGAAGCGGTGCATGTTTTGCAGAGCTTTTTTTTTTTTGTTCACGTGCTAAAATTGTTTGGTATTAAACAAGCTAGGCTAATAAAAGCGGCAAATTAAATGCTAAGTCAAGCCCTCCTTGGCCTGCTGCTGCAGCTGTTAATCTGATTTTTGAAGCCACCAGCTTGCCGGGCAGTACGAACACAGTTTGCTGGATGCTCTCATGGCTGGTGGTGCAATGTAAGCACAGCACTTGGAATACAATCCACCAGTGTCCCCACGCCAGATCCCATAACCTACTTCCTAGGCCTGCTGCCAGTGTTGTGCTATGAGTCACGAAGAGAAACAAACACAAGGAATGTCAAATTAAATAGGACGCAATGCTTTCACAGCATTTAAAAGCGGAGCAATTGTGCTGCAGCGTAGAAACCTCCCTGGACTCCTCTTGGACTGCTTCTCATCTTGGTAATAAGAAACATCCCTTTAATTAGTTCCACCTAATGAAATTCATAAGCCGGGGAGTGGGAGTTTTGCTCCTGGGTAGAAACTGAAAACTTCTCTCCACTCGATCTGCCCATTTTCTGCAGCAGTCATTAGCAAATTTTATCAAATCTCTGCGTTAAACAGTAACAACTATTGTTCGCCCAGAACACAAGTCCATTTATGAGCTGCAATACGACACATCTTGGAAACCCCAGACTGAAAGGCACTTTTAAAAAAAAAAAAAAATTAGGACTGGCAAGAAAAAAGTAGTTTCGAATTGTCAAGAATAAACAATAGAGAAACTTCTACCTGATCTTTCCGGCTGCTGAGATCAGAGAGGTTCCTTTACCTTTCTGGGTTTGGGCAAAATAATTTACAAAATTTATTCCATCTTTCCTTACAGATAAGGGGCATCCATTACCTCCCCAGCTGAAGCTCTGGGTGCTTCATGATCCTTGCAGCAGGGACAAGTGGAATAATTCTAAGAAACCTCAAGATGTGCATTTGCTCCTATGGAAATATTGACCCACGAAGGTCTTTTTAAATCCGTTTTGGTTATGTGTGTCTCAAGACAAAGTGATATCCATGGCAACAAACAATTTCACTGCAGAAGAGAGAACACATCCAGAAAGAGATGTAATCGCTCTGTTTATCGATGACTAAAAGCCTGAAAGCACAAAGTTTGAGCTCTCAGACGCAACACCAGCACTATGCAGAATATCAGAGCCTTTTATCGGGACACTTTTGCAGAAGTCCATCGTAGAGGACATCGAGGGGAATCAAAGCCTTGCCCACTGTTTCCATGTCCAAACTCTTTTGCAAAGAGATGTGGCTCGCTGTGCAGTTGTGTTTGCCCTTTGAGAAGGTAACAGAGGAGGATGAAAAAGAGAGAGCCCATTCTTAGCTACATTTGGAGACAACAAAAGCCCAAAACACCACTAAGAAAAACTGTTAGGACAGGACAGTCGGGATTTTGGTACAAACTGTTTTCGGCACCTACTGGGGCCCCTCAGTGCATTTGGATGGTTTTCTCAAAGTGGCTGCTGACCGATACGTTCATCCTGTTATTCCACATCGGGTCCCATAATTACAGAGCCTGATTTACAGGGTTGGTTATAGCTGCTATTACGGGAAGCTACAGCACTGGATGCAGCTGTCGTGCTGATGGGGGAAGGAGGGAGGAAGACCATGCGTGGCAGGTCTTGCATGAACACTTGCCACACTGGGCAATGCTAACAGAGGGAAAGGAGGAGGAAGCCGCAGTCCCCCGAGGGTCTTCCCAAGACTCCTTCCCACTCATAAAGCCATCTTTGATTTGGGCTGTGAGGTGTAATTTTCTAGTTTAGCACTCAAGGGTGAGTTTTTCAGAGCTTTCAGCAATAGCTTGAACCAGATCAGGTCTCAGGACCTGCTAGAGAAAAGTATTGGCACAGAGTACATCTTGCTGTGGTCCCACTGGAGCTAAAGGACTGCTTTGCAGGTTCAGTGCATTTTAACCCAGCAGTGTCTTGCCCTGACCTGAATCCCCTTCCCCTCCCAACCTGACTGCCTGCTAGCATTTGCTCTGATCTCCAAACTCTGCTCCGGTCTCCTTGAGATAAAACGCTCCCACCGGCATTCTTCAAGGCCTCCAAGACAATTTCCTGAGCTGCTGGGATCCTTCTACCCACAGACCAGACCCCACACTCACTTTTAACCTTGAAGATCTGCGGAGGGTGGGTATGGGGCTGCCAGACAGACAAATGCTGCTGCAAAGGGAACACAAGAGAGACCCAAGGCTAAATTTGTAAAGCAGTGTTTTGATGCCATGACCTGCCTAAACGCTACACAGCCACTTGCAAATGATGTAATTTATTACAAATTACGTCAACACCACCCCATCAGACCTTCTTGCCTACAGTGGTGCTGACAGAGCACTCATCAGCTTCATTTCCGAGAACCCATAAATGCAAGAGCTGCAAGGTCATCACCCTTGCAGGTAAAAGAAGGGACCCTTGTTTCGAAAGCCAAAGCTACCTTATTAGGAATTTGAGGTCAAGGTACTCAAAGGGGCATACACTGTGCCCTAAAGACGTATCCAGGATGCACACACCTCCCACAGAAAAGACAAAGTGAGAGGTGTTTGCTTCATCAAGGAGAAAGATCAGGGTAATGGTTTCTTTCAGGGGTTTGGCTTCTTATACTGGAGCTTCCTGCCCCAAGGGGGAACAGGTCCTACTTCTGGAGGCCAGAGCTTATCCATTGAGGAGAGGAAATTGTTTGAAGATTAGTACTTAATTTAGCATCTCTAGTTGAGATCAGGACATGATTTTAGGGATTAGACTCACCTGAGTGAAAATAACAGAGGCATTGCCTCTCCCACCCATGCACTCATAAGTGCCCACAACTCCCCCTCCCGTATCCACCTCACCCCACCACCCCCCATCTGAGAAACCCCACCTCCGTTACTGCAGGGGTTTCCATTTCAGCTGCAATAGAGGGCGGCCCCTCGTTCTGCAGCAGCGGTGATATATTACCCACCCAGGTACCGACCAGGCTCCGCACATCAGCTTATCTGCCAAGGTCTACTCCCATGACCCTTTGTCCCCGTTAGCCTGCTGAATTTGTGCTCCTTCTCTGATGTATTGCTACATGAAGCTGAAGGCAATGCTGGAGTTTTTTCTGGTGGTGCAGTTAAAACCATTAAAAAAAAAAAAAAAAAAAAAAAAAAAGCCCATGAGCAAAATTGTCTCGCTTTTTACCAAGATCAGGTGGTGGGATGCAACCTTGCTCTCTCATTTGGAACACAGCAAGTATCATTTGATCAAAATGACTTCAGGTATAGCATTTTTAATACGAATTTGAAAGAGCTATAAGAAAACAGTAGTGCAGTCTCAGGGGGGATGCTGGCCTGAATTTAAAAAGACCTTCAAGTGATTGGAGCTCAACTACATGGGTCAGAATGAAAATCTTTACTTCAGTGATGCTCAGTGGAAAGACACAACACCAAGCTAGGTTTTTATTATAGTTAACCCTTTTGATGCTTACCGCTGGAGTTATAGACTTAGATGCATATTTAGATACTGTCGTTGGCTGCTGGTTTAAACAGCATCTTCTTGAGTCTAGAAACCCATGGCTGGTTGCCCATCTGTCTCTTGGGTCTTTTCTCACAAGAAATTACAGGTATTTATAAGTCAGCACCCTCTCATTTGCTTGCCCTTAATAGGGCAATGCATTTCCAAAGCCATCTATCAGAGCTGGGCTGGCTTTGGAGACTGAACTGTCTCCCTCCCCTCCTCTCCCACATCATGCCTGCCTTAGTGGTGGCCAAGATCCTGCTGAAGCAGACCAAATTTCAGGCTA
Source organism: Limosa lapponica baueri (assembly GCA_002844005.1). NCBI lineage: Eukaryota > Metazoa > Chordata > Aves > Charadriiformes > Scolopacidae > Limosa > Limosa lapponica. The sequence goes on from KZ506253.1 coordinate 221,003, forward strand.
CTCAGCAATCCCAGCTCTCAGGGGAGCATGAGACGCAGGCTGGAGAAGCCTTTTCTATCATTACTCCCCAGAGCCTTTAACAGCCGAGAAGTGGTTTTGCCGGATCTCAGCTCCTCTCCAGTTACATCCCCGCCACCCATGACCCTGAGCAGAAATCCCAGGCTTATAAAATTAAATGGGCCATTCCCACGGGCCACCCTGGGACTCCATGCTTGGATGGGATCAGGGGAAAGAGCAGAGGCACATCTGCTCCTGGAGTAGCGCAGAATAAGCAGAGCACAAATGCAGGCTCCAAGACTCCCTGGCCCCAGTTTTCTCATAGCTGCAAGTCAAAGCGGGCACGGATGTAGCACAGTAACCTATTGAACAAGACCTCGTTAGCTGACTACAGAGAAGTCTAGCAGATCATTAAAAATAAAGCTAAATATAGGCACACATCACAAAAACGGTAATTCTAAAGCTCTGAGCCCAATTCATCAGGGAGCAGAATATTGTAGCACATGGGATGTTCTTCAGATGATGCAACTGCAGCTCTAGTGAGCCGGAAAGCTTTAACCAGATCTCCCCAGTACCACAGGGAGGAATGCTGTGCCTCTGCTCTGCTGCCAAAAAACCCAGCCTCCTGCACGTCTGGTTATTTTCCACACTCAGACACGCATGAGCTCACACGGCAACCCAGGGATGTGCTACCCTTTCCAGCCTCCTGCAGCTCACCCCTGCTGTACTTCCCTTGAGACCAGAGGTGTTGGTGGCAGTCAGTCATGAGTAGGACTAGCAGCCGGGGACAGCTTTTAAATAGCTGATATCCCTCACTGGGACAACCTCTTGGTCCAACCCTGCGAAGCCACTGCTGTCACTCCTGCATTTGGCTCACAGCTGGGCAGTAAGGACACCCAACTAACAATGCTGGGTGTCAAGAGCCAAGAAAACCTCTTTCTATTGAGAGACGGGTGTTGCGTAGTGGTCTGAGCACAAGGCTTGGTGTCAAGAGCTACGGCTCCCCGCACCTACAGCCTTCAGGTTTTGCCAGGCTCTTATGGGTGCAGGATGGAAGAAGGAGGCCGATGAGAGGCCCTACCAGATACCAAATGGGACCTTCACAGTGGTCCCGTGAGGTTAAATTAGCTTGTGCAAAGACTTTGGGATCACAAGTAATCTTCTGGTTCAAACCTCCACCATTATGTGAAACACAGTCCTTTGATAAGGACTGAATTACTCTAGGAAACTTCAAAGCCATCAAAGAATTTGTGCTCGGTGACGTTTGCGTGCAGTGCTTTGAGTGAGTTTTCTCTGCTTTTCCTCGTCACCGCGCAACAGTCAATTAAAAAGTGCTGCTCTCTTTGTAGCCTTCGCTGCAGTACGAGGTTTATTGTCCTATTTATCACCATTGAGCTGCCTCGGGCTGAATTATTTATAGCGCTGGAGAAGATGAATTAAGTGGTAAATTCAAAGTGGGTCACAGGGATGTCGCCTTGGCCTTGCGACCCAGACGTGTCAGTGAGCTGATGTCTTGGCCTCCTTGGCTTAATGGGAAGGAGCATTGTCATCCAGACTCACACTGAAACCTCAAGCTGCCTGTGCCTAACCAGGGGTAGGAAGCAGACACCGGCACCTGGTGTTACCCTCCACAGGTGACTTGCCCCCACCTTTTTATCTGTACATACTCCGTTTTTCAATTAAGGAGGTCATTGCAGCACCCTCAGCAAGAAACTCCACTACAGAGCAGCATTGCTAGCACGTGGCACAGCACGCCAGTATGTCACGCTGCTGGGTGAGCCAAAATGCCCCCAAAATTCAGAAAGTGGCCCACCAGCATGAGATTTTTAGTTTTTAGCATAGGAACAAAACAGCTACTTAAGCACAGGATTTTTGAAAGGAAATCCCGCATGCATTTCCGTCCCTAAATCCCAACTGAATCTCCTAATCCTCCACTGAGAACAGCCTGTGCTCCACGCTGCCTCTAACTTCGACGATGACAATGATTCAGTTGTTTCCAAAAGAAGAGAGTCACTTTTCACATTACTGCTTCTCTTACGCCACATCTGACTGCGTAGCAGAGGCTCCAGCAAGATGTTTATGCCAGGGGCCCCCCAGATACTTTCCATGCCAGAAGGTGAGGAACCCTGCCACAGGTAAAGGGAACAGGGTACCTTGCCTGGCACGGCCCTGGAACAACCAAGTCATTAATCTCATAAATCTTGGAGATTTAACATTATTTTCATAAAATGGTTTAGGTTGGAAGGGACCTTAAAGATTATCGAGTTCCAACACCGCTGCCATGGGCAGGGACACCTCCCACTAGAGCAGGTCACTCAAAGCCCCATCCAGCCTGGCCTCGAACACTTCCAGGGATGGGACACCCACAACTTCTCTGGGCACCACCGAGCTTGGTGTTGTCAGCAAACTTGTCCATGTCTCAAACAAAAATGTTAAATAGCACTGGTCCCAGTACTGACCCCTGAAGAACACCACGTGTCACTGGCCACCAATTGGGCATTGAACCATTGATCACAACCCTTTGAATGCGGCCATCCAGCCAGTTCCTTATTCACCAAGTGGTCCATCCATCGAAGCCATGACTTTCCAATTTTGAGACCAGGATGTCATGTGGGACATTGTCAAATGCTTTGCATAAGACCAGGTAGATGACATCTGTTGCTCTGCCCTTGTCCACCAAATCTGTGGCCCAAGCATTTTTTAAATCCACTTTAAAAATAAATGCATACATAAAGCAAAATGCTGCTCCGTACATACCACCTTGTGTGCACACCACCTTGGAAAGCACAAGGCGTGTTGATTCTGATCATCTTCGGGTTTTCTCAGAGGGTGTCACAGGAGCTCAGACACCAGCTATGAGCTCCCGTGCGTGGATGGAGGTTGAGGGCTAACAGACACCAGGTTCTCAGAAAGGGTCATCTGAAACCGAGATGGAAAACATGCTCCTGGCCATGAAACCAAAGGGCAATAAAAAAAAGAATCTTTTTCCTGTGTTATTGGTGTTTTCTCTCTATGGTGCAAGGGCAGACAGATTTCTTTATCTCTTGTGAGAAAATCTGTATCAGGAGTATCACCTAATAGCACAAAAGACAAGACAGGCACCAAAATTCAGAATGATTTGGCTTTAATAGAAAGGTTGAGAAACAGCCTCTACTTTTGGAAAGCTGCAGTAACATTTTGTCGCTATATGATGCAATCACCTTCCCTCCAACATTGCCTGGTACAATACTGACATCTTGCCCTCAAAAGTCAAAATCTCTTGGCTAAGAGACCAAAGGAAAATAAAGAGGAGGGTTTAGATTTAACTACAGCAGGATGAAGAGTTTTAGCAACAGCGAACTTGCTGAGAAAAGTGGTTTAAGTAATCCCACTGCTATTTTCAAATTCAGGTTGAATTTACTTAATAGCTTCAGCAAACGAGGGAGGCTGGACCAGACTCCCCAACCCGGGCAGAGGAGGAGGAGGAAGCAGATAGCTTTAATTAGCAGGCAAGTCAGCAAAAGCACTTGCTCAGGAGGGGGTCATCCCGAGGATGCCGACCCCCACATCTCCCTGCCTAGGAATACTACAAGCATCACATCGCTTCTCTCCAGCATCCTCTGTTTTTTTTAAAAATTTTAATTCCATTTTGCAGAGTTCAGCTTCCCAGGTGAGAGATGCAACCGCTTGGAAAAGCAGCCTGGTTCCTTCTCCACTGGGAGGGAAGCACTTTGGACCAAAAGTTGTGGGGAGGCAGGAGATGGGATCATCTGGCCCAACACAACCCAAGGTGCTGCTCCAAGCACCCCTCTCCTGGGAGCCTGGGCACAGGGGGTACCTTCTCCCATGCCGAGGAGGAGTTGCTCTGGCTTCCTCACTTCCATTAAAATGGAAAGGGAAAGCTTTTGTCCCAAGTGAAAAGAAAGGTTTCACCAATCTGAAACTCATGCCTCAAAAATGTTATACTCCAGTCAGACATTACAAAGAAATCGTCTCTGAAATTATTACAAACTGGGGTACTTTGGGAAGTTTCAGGCCATCTCTGGAACTGAAAAAAAAAATCCTGCTTGGTCAGACCCATCCATAAGTCAACCCAATGGGAAATCTAATTATTTTGCCCCAACTGTTTGCCAAGGAAGCAGAGTTTAAAAGGCACCCTGATCTGAGCAGATGGCCACTGGTCACAAGAGCAGCGGGTCAGCACAGACAAATACTGACGGTGGCAGTTTTCCTTCAGCCTCCCCAAAGCCAAGGTTACACCTCCACTATTCACGCAGACCACCCCGTGTTTAGAGAGTAAAGTGGTGAGACTGGAGGGGGGGAAGCAGGCTTAACATACTTGGTATCTGGCTTGCTGTGGCAAATAGAAAACAAATTTACTATTTTCCTCTGGCTTTATATTGCATTTGTTCTAATTTCTTGTCTCTTTTTCCACCACAAGTACCCAGATCAGTGTCTTCACGATGATGCTAGTTAACCTGGAAGAAAATGTTCGGCTGGAATCAGTACTGGATTTCCTCTAACCCAAAAAAACCAGCTGCTCCTGTGACCACTTAGGGGTTTCGATGTGTGAGATATTCCTCAAGGCAAGCTTTATTTTACTGAGCTGGTGTTGCTTTTATACAAGAGCCCGTGCCTATACAGCTGCCTTTACGCACACAATAAAAAGATGGAAAAATTATACCATGCCAAGAAAGCTGTCTTACCAAACAAGAGCCGCTGCCCGAAGGGTATATTTAGAAATTAGAGGACAATTTAGGAAGGCAGTCACACAACATATGCTGGAAGAGTAATGAAGAGCAGGGAGAGTGGGAGTTTCTTTCAGGTATGGAGCACTCCCAGACTGCATCAGTCCATACCCAGGCTGACACAACTCTCTCTCACCTCACCAAGTAACAGCAAAACCCAACACTTAGGCAGCATTTTTCATTCATCTGTCTCAAACTGCATCGCAAGGAGAGTTAAAGTGGTAAATTTAGCATCCCTCAAAACAGACTGATACCAGTCCAAGACTGTGCAAAGGCAGACATCAGGGATAAATGTAGGCCACGGAGTCGTGTCCAGAGTTTGCCTTTTGTCATTCTGTCATTTCAGTAGGGGCAGAGCTTCCAGAGCAGATGTTTTACCCCAAGATGTAATCCCGAGCAGTGCATCGGCTTCAGCCCATGGGCTTCCAGCGCTGCTGGGGCTGGTGGGCACCTCTGGACATCACCCAGCCCAACCACTCGCTCACAGCAGGGTCAGCCACAGGGCTCCATCCTAGCAGGTTTTTAATATCCCCAAGGATGGAGATACCACAACCTCTCTGGGCAACCTGTGCCAGTGTTTGACCCACACACACAGAGTAAAAAGGTTTCTTCCTGCATTTTAAAAGAAATTTCCTGTATTTTGGTTAGTGTCCTTTGCCTCATGTCTTGTCCCTGGACATCACTGAGAAGAGCCTGGCTCCATCTTCTTTACTTCCCCCATCAAGTATCTACCCACGTGCATAGAATCCCCCTGAACTTTCTCTTCTCCAGGCTCTCTCAGCCTCTCCCCACATCAAAGATGCTCCAGTCCCTTCATCATCTTTGTGGCCCTGCACTGGACTTGCTCCAGTATGTCCATGTCTCTCCTGTATGGGGAGCCCAGCACTCCAGATGCATCTCACTAGTGCTGAACAGAGAGAAAGGACGAACTCCCTCAACCTACTGGTGACGGATTACAACCCTTTGAGCCTGGCACTTCAGCTAGTGTTCAATCAACCTCAGCATCCACTTATCTAGTTCATAATTCATCAATGAGGATTTTATGGGAGACAGCATCAAAGCAACATCTTAAGCAATTACTTACGCGAGTAATCTCATTGTCAAAGACCACCCAGTTGATCAAGCATTTCTCCTTCATAAATCCATGCTGACTAGACCCAAACACCTTCTTGTCCTTACTATGCTCCACCGCCTTCCCTGGGGTCAAGGGAAGCTGATGAGCCTGTAGGTCCTCAGATCCTCCTGAAGTGATATTTGCTTTCCTTTCAGTCCTCAGCAACGTTCTGCAATTTTCTTGTGCTTTTAAAGATATTCAAGAGTGGTCTCATGATGCCATCGTCCATAGTATACCAGATTGTCACGCCTAGATAGCTTGGTGAATGCCATGATCCAGCCCCGACTTCTGCCTTTGACAGAATGATCTATCCAAAAAGTTTGTATTTGTTCCTCAACACTTTCTAAACATCTAAGATCTGCAAGGACTGCGTGACTGTCATTCCTAAATAATGACTGCACTGCATGACTTGGATTAGCAGTTCCAGGAACAAGGGGAAGTAGAGGGACACCCAGCTGTGAGGGGCTGAGGCAGAGGATCAGAGTGCTGACAGCAGGGACAGCACCTCCCTTTGGAGCAGCGCTGATGAAACGACCCCACCTCCTGTGCCCTTGATGCAAGGACTGCAACATCAACACCCAAAATGAACCAAAAAGGCCCTCACTGATCAAGCAGTCATAGCGATTAGAAACACGCAACACTTGTTTCCCTTACCTTCATCTCAGGAGCAGCTGTGCTGTAGCGTAAGTGACTTTGTTCACAGCAAAGCTGAGATTGCTATGATAATAAAAAAGAATAAATAAATAATAATAATACATAAATAGATAAGCTGCCCCACCACAACTGAGTGAAGTCTGATTTTTATTCCCCCCCTCCCTCTGTCAACCGTTCTAGCTCAGTAGGTGAGATGGATTTAAAACAAACAAAAAAACACCAAAGCCCAAAGGTTCTGAATTTAAACTAGACACCCACAATTACATTTTCAGTCGCTAAGTTAGAAAAGAAGGAAGATAAAAATAAAAATTCAGAAGTGTGAAGGTTGTCAGTGGAATATTTTTATCTAAAGTGAGTCACAAAAGCCTGAGAAGTAGGATTTTATTTTTTTCCTAATAACACTGCAAAAAATCTTAAAAAAAGCCACCCAAACACCATAAAACCACTACTCCACACCAAAACAATGAGTTAAAAGCTACACCAAGCTTAACCAAGACACCGGTTCCTGTAGCATGTCAGAAGGAACAGATTCTTCTTACACAGACACAGAGAGGCACCTTATTAGAAAGGAGTAAATAACATCCACCCCTCTTAACCCAGAACAAGAAAGGTGCAGGGAACAGAGAATCCTGTAGGCATTTGCCAGTACCAAAAAAAGGTCATTTTGGCAGTTTTCCTATCCAAAGGCTGAATCCAAAGCACTAAGAAAGCACATTCTTGAATAGCAGGAGGGGTACGTGAAGTCTGAACATGGCCTGGAAGAACAGGAAAAGAAAAGTGGTGGAGAGGAAGGGACAGAGACCTTCCACTGCTTGTCCAAGACTGCAGTTCAGGGTTTGACATCACTGCAGTGTGTGTCTCCTCATCTCTGCTATACGAGTTGGCAGAAATGGTTCGCTACCACAACAACAGGAATTCTGCATGTATACAAGTCCTACGTTAAAACTCCTGATTTACGCCACGCTGGCCTTGTACAGATCTCCCCCAAAAGAGACCCACCCCTTCCTATCTACATGAAAGAGACTTTAGAAAGATTTTCTTCTGACAAAGCTTTTGGTTTTGTGTGAAAGTTTAATATTCTTAAGCTCATAATGACAACAGTATAAAGAATTCAGAATAAAGGTTTTTTGTTGGGGTGTTCCAGCTTTTTTTTTTTTTTTTTTTTAAACACAAGGTCAGAGTGTACAGTCAAAGCTCTGCCATCAGCTTGACAGGGACAGAAGCATGTTAAGGGTTGATTAAAGTGCATTTTAGTAGCATTCCTAAGACATCCATTTCTTTTCCTGCAGCTGTTACCCGTGCTTTCCACAGCACTGGCACCACTCCGCTCCGAAATCAGGTTCTGCCCCAGCACCAGCTCTCCGTGGCTTAGAATCCTTTGCTGGTATTTTCATCGCAGTAAAACTCCAAGAGCCACAAGCAAGTCAGCGAGGCTGAGATGGCTCGTGGGACCATCATGGGAAGAATGAATCATCTGCCTTGGAAATATAAATGTTTATGATCACTGTTTCTATTCTGCACATATATTCTTGAGACACGCAACTTTTACAAGGGTGTTGATATTTATATAATTCCATAAATTTAGACAGTGCATTACAAACACAATATGCAGTCGTAGCTATAAATAGCAGAGCAGTGGGACAGAATTTTCAACTATTTCTTGTTTCCTATACACCAGAAATGAGATGTATGGCACAAGTTAAGGAACCAGAGGAAAGAAAACACAGTTAATTAAGCAACAAAAAAAGCCCCATGTGAATCTCTGTATTTCAGATGGTGGAATGGAAGGCTAGACTTCTACCAAAGAACGAAGACATAAAATCAGTCCCTGAGATTTAACTCCAGCATTTAACCACGACTAAAAGACAAAGAGCAGAGAAATATTCTGAAGTGGAGGTTTTGATAATAGACTATTTGCATGGCGTGTTTTCAGCGTCAGTGTGACAAACTAACACCTGCCCTTGACAAGAAGGATTCTGATAAACAAATGCACAATGTAATCAAAAGACTAAGCTTATTTCTAAACCTTGGCTGACGCTTTTTTAGTGCTCACAATACTATGGATGTACGCACATATGTACAAAAAACATCACTGGATGCTGCAGGAGCATTGTAACAATGTACCTTCTGGATGCTTCCGGAAGGTCAACTAATAAATTCCTAATGCATATTAAAAAGGGACAAACCAGTAACTCTTGGTAAGCTTTTTAAACTTTGATAATATTCTTAATACTAGGAGTTTGCTTCAAGAGTTAGATTCGCCAGGCAACGACTGTTAAGGCCCAAGGCTTAATGTTGGGTACCTGAGGCCAACCAGCAACCTAGCACTGATGCAAGCAGTTGGCAGTTATTGTATCTTTATTTAGTTAGTTTTTAAAAAAAGGCTTCTTGCATCAGTCTGCACCCTCATTTCCATTTCTCTGCTCAATTAACAAATTAGTTCAGAGAGGATGGGACTCCTGGTGCAAATGGTACTAACAGAGCCAGGTCTTCCATTTCATTTCTTCATTTTATACTGGATATATTACATTTATATTGGATGTATTACATCAAATAACAGCGGGGGAAAAAAAATGTGCACTGAATTACCATTTCAGAAGTACACTGAAATACTTCCGGACACTCGGACACGCCAGACCGTGATTTCACATGAGAAAGGTCCATGCTACCACAACACCACTTGGCTCTGGTGATGGACCGACACACATTTCGTAATGAGCTAAAACATTCAGAGCTCTGAAGCTCCAAAGTGGAGATGCGCATCTACTCTAGGGAAGATCATACCCTGTGCCACTGCTGCCTTCTGCCACGGGGAAATGCAATTACTCAACACGGATGCTGTTTTCACAAGGAAACGGCCACCTCGGGCAGAACAGATCAGAAAAGTGGTTTTAACAGCTCTCAGTATGTACTTTAATGATTATTTTGTTACACTGATGTCTTTCAAAAAGCATCAGTCAGGTAGAAAACGTGAGCTTTTGCTTTACTGTCCACAACAGACATCCTCTACAGTGCTTCTTCACACTGAATTGACGGAGTTTCCCACGTGTCCTCGTCTGCCAAGTGATCCATCTGTGAAGTCTGATCCACAGGTGCTTTCTCACCCTGGGCTATTAATAATGCATCATCTTCTCCTCCTGCTAACTGAGGGTTAGAGCTACAAGAACAATTAGATTCACCGAGTTTGTCCGTCAAAGACTCTGCTGTAGTCATAGAGGACTGTTCAGTCTCTGTTTCAGCTTGTGGTTCTGTTTTAAAATGAAGTCCAAACATGTTATTCCGGATGAGGTATCGAACACACTGCAAAACCACATTCCTTTCATGTCGGATGTCCTGGGCCAGTAACTGGAAAGAAAGAAGAGAAAGTGATGCACATTTCCCTCTGCGGCTGCTACAAGCCTAGCAAGATGTACGGCTCTGCTCAGTAGTTTTGAATATCCCTGAATTTAAATTTAAACTCCCTCACACGAGTCCTGGACACATGGAACAGGAGCCTGCCTTACCAGACGCAATGCAGGAAAGCCATGTATTCCCACACTGGGTGCTTTCCCACCAACTGACTTGCTGTCCCCTCCCTCACGCCAGCTCGTGCCGATCAGACCCCGTACCGCATCAGTTCAACTCACCAGCCAGGAGAAAACGAACCTGGCAATTAGCAGCGAGTAGTGGAGTGTTCTGGGGTTTTTTGTTTGCTTGCTTGGAGAGGTTTTTTTGGGGGGGGGGGGGGGGGGTATCAAAAAATGAAGAGGGTCAGCAGAAAGCCCAGCATAGCGGAGAAGAAGAGGTGGGACCAGGCATCTGGAGAGGAGGCAGCAGGGAGGGAGCTGCCCTTCTGGGCAGCAGCAGGACACTAAACCAGTGCAGTTTGGTGGCTAAACACCACTTCCAGTGACAGAGGCTCATAATGGCCACAATTCACTATGGTACTAGCACACAACTACAACAGAAAAGGATGAAAAACACTCATGTGCCCAAAGGGCACAGGTTTAAGCACCACTCATTTAGCACCATTAATGCACTAAGGCAGGTAGAACAAGCTGACAAATCTGATGGTATTGTTTGCATTAAGTTGTCAGTCTTAGTTTGCTCAGGTGGTAGAGAACGTCATGGAATATACCTAAACAGGAATTTCCCCCCGTTATCTGACTGTAGACCCAGATGATGACGTTCTCATATCATGGACTATATCTAACACGTGAAACAAAGAAGAGATTCCAGGCCATGTGTCCCAGTACATCAGGATAGCAACTCTATTAGCATCTTTTACACTTTCTAGGTTATACTGTACCTGTAATTTAATATCCCATGCATTTTTTATTAGAAAACCCCTATGAGTAAAAGACAGTTACAAATACAAGGAAAGGGCATGTTTCATCAGGTACTAGACTATGGCTTTAAATAGCAATAACTGGTTTGGGCTATAATCCACCAACCTAAGTCTAATAGCTTAATCAAAGCACTAGAGGCCTCCTTCATCTCCTTTAACCTCATTAAAGTTCATTTTGGGTGTTAAAAAAAAAAAAAAAAAAAAAAAATCAGTCAGAAGATTGAAGGACCTTTTGTCATTGTGAGTGTCAGCTGCACTAGTACGCTGAACAAACAACAAGTTTAAAGCAAGTGGCTAAATCTGTAACTACCTGGTCATGTGCAGGAGATCTGTATTTCACATCCTAGCTAAGTTTGGCTTGCAATGTCACAGAGAAGCTTTTGTTGTTGTTGTTGTCCTTAGAAGTTTCAAGAGTGGTTTAACCAGCCACTTTAAAGTGTCCATGTTTCTGTTTCAACTAGTTACTAAGAGGTGCTACAAGCAGCTGTCACCTAAAAATCTCTGGCCTGAACTAAGGGATGCAGGTGAGGGCAGAGAAGGGACAGCATAGTGATGTTCTCTTTGCCGGACTCTAAGAAACTGCGGAATTCCCAAATGCTCAAGTAAAGACACAGATGGGATGTACCATCACCCTATCAAAGACTGTATCTTTGTACTAGATTTTTTTAATGCAGGGGTGGGTATCAGTGGAGCGATGCTACACGAGCTTTTTATTTAATCAGCATACAGAATGTCTAAATACACACTACTGCTTGCATGGCTACAATAAACACCTTTTAGTAGTGCCCAAACTCAGTGCCGAATGACTGCTAATAGCCATCTGCAGCTATTCTCCTACCTCCACTTTCTCATTTCACTGATACAACATGGTTTTCTTAGCAATCCCACTTCCTTACTTTTTGGATAAACTCTCAGCAGTGACACACTAAAATTTCTATTTTCCTTCCTCGAGTTTTTTATATACTGACCATTTCTGGCAGTGGAAGCCTACCTGTGAATCTCAGGCACTCATCTGATTCACAGCCCCAGTACACATCCTTTAACAACAGTTTTGAGCAACATTAAAAGGCAAACAACCCCATGAAAATACATATTTTTTAAAATGGATTATACTGGCAAGCTACAATTTAGGCTTCCAATATTCTGCCAGCTTCTCTCAGCATGTGGGACTTCATATGACTTTTATTTTTTTCCAGAGTCCTCACTGCTTTGATCACCAACAACTTTGAAGAGCAAGAGATAAAGATGACTGCATGCTCAGGGAGCCACACAAAGGGCAAACACTTCCTTTTCAGTCACTACGAGTTTTAATTCTTGGCAGCCACGGTAGGATGTGCTAAAAGGACTATCAAGGGATTTCTTCCACATCTGCAGCTCGAGATGTGTCTTATCAGGTATCTCTTGCCTAAACATCCTGTGCTGTTTCACAGCCCTTATGCCAGTGGAACCCTGCTTTCTCCTGTCTTCTGCCCACAGCAAGTTTCCCTTTGACAGGGAGGGAGGAACTTTATGCTGGCTATTTACAGAATCACAAGGGTAGTCTACCTGTCCGATACTGCTTTTGAATACTAAATGCAGTAAGAGCTTCATAGTTTTGTTTATACTAAAGAAAGCCATCCAGCTTCCAAATAGGATGCTTTGCACTGTTCTGTTTGAGAACAGAACCGTAACACCTTGGACTCACCCCATAAACCTCTTCTAACCCTTCTGAGACACCAACCTGGTACCTTTTCAAGATACTAGTGCTGTCACTTCCTCAGATTGACCTAAACATGCCTACAGAGAAGAAGCACACGCAGGTTGCAGCTAAACACCACTCTACAGTTTAAGTCACCAACACAACCTTATGAAGAAAATCCCTTTGACTGCATCTGAAAAAACTGCGTGCTTCTCGATCAAGAGAAGGCAAAGGAATAGCGAAAACAGGGAGAAAAGGAAGGAAGCTCAAAATAAGGC
>KZ506253.1:237253-248977 GCA_002844005.1 Limosa lapponica baueri
CATTTTGAGAAACTAACTAGCCTGTTGGGACTTCTAGAAAGAGACTGGTTGCAATCTTATTTTCACAAAGAAAAAGAGTTTTGCCCTCTTCCATCCCCTGTCTGTCTAAGCCTGTCCTACAGGAAAGCTGCCTCACACTTCTTAAGATTTTACTGAAATAAATACTTTTGAGATCTTTATTTTGAAATCACAAATTTTTCTCCATTCTCTTCTAATACATAATTAATAATTGTCAATTTGATTCATTAGAGCTCATGTCGTTTGGTAAAACAGCTTTTAGATAACACACAGGTATTTATCTAAATTACTTACCTGCCTCTTTTTTACTTTGAGCTCTTTTTGAGAAAGGTAGGTTCTCGCTGATGTAGTAAACATGCCAATTTGCAATTAGACTGGAAGCTCATGCTAAACAGCATGTATTTTTTCTAATGAAGAATACACAGCATCTGCATATACTTAGGCAATTACAAAAATAGCATTTACTTCAGGTTATTTTGATTCATTGCCTGCTTTTTCTATCTCATCCAAAATGTTGAGCGCATCCTGTGGTTGGGTGCCTTTTCTTTTTATTTTCTTTTAAAGAATTACTTTTAATTTGCTTCTTAGCAAATTAGGAAAACGCATTTACTGGAATACATTTTTTTATTTGTGAGTAACATGTTCGGAGGAAGCATTATGTGCTTCTGAATACCACTGACTGTTTCTGGCCAGATCGCTCAAGATTTTACACCAGATAGCCTCATCACCTTACTTCGTTTCTGCTTATAAATCAAGAGGAAAATTCTGTTTTCTCATCTCCCATTCAATTTTTTAGCTTTGAAGGAATTAGCCACTAAACAGAACTTAAGTGAATGCATTATGCAAAAAAATACATTCCCTCTAGAGAAAGGGCTATTGGTGTTAGAAAGGTTTAAATACTTCACAAAACTTCAGTTGTACGATTTCTTTTAAAATTATACTTAATTATATTGTTTTTGTTATTATTTGTCATATTTCTCAATAGTATAAAAACCTGCAACTGGCTTTAACAATGGGTAATAAACACGTGACACATTCCTTTTCTACCTGCTGTAACAGAATTTACTAGCTGTACTTAGACTTTTTATCATTAAGTAAAACACAGATGCTGTGGGGAAATACGGTTATATTTCAGCATACCGAGGTTTCCCAACACGCAGAGATCAGTGGAATAAACAAATTGCATAGGGATGCTGTGTTCTTGTTCCCACTAATTGAAGATCATGTTTTCAAGAGGAAAAACTCGGTATCAGACGTCTTTCCAGGGGATGCATTCTAGCCTTGTTGCTAAAAATAGCTAGAGTGTAAGTCAGCTTACATGCCATATTCTGAGAGTACTGCATCACTGCTGACTATATTATAAATAGTTGTATCTGGAGAGTTTATATTGCTGCCAGCATGTGGAAACAAGACATGCTCCCCTGAAAAAAACCGACTAAGCAGGAATACTTCAGAGAATGCACACATATGGAGAGTATCAAGAGTAAATTAGACAATACAGCAAAAACCAGAATTAGAAGAAAAATCCTGACATTTTAAATAATTCGCTTAACTCATACAAGGAAATCCATTTGTTTTCACATTATAAATACTGTTATTTTCAAAACCACAAAGGGATACTTAACAGTCTTTAAAAAACAATTTGATTGTCGAAGTATTTTATTCTTACTCTGGCTTTATAAAGATCTTCTTATTTTACACATTAGTTTAGCAACTAAGTCGGTGCGTGTCCTTGAACTATTGTAAAGTATTTACGTCAGAAGGTTTAATACTGCACACAAACTTTATGGCAGCACTTCCAAAACCCTGACTAGCACGCAAAAGTTTCAGCATCCCAACTAAAAACTGCTATTTCTTTTCCTCTCCTTCCTAAAGTTACTGCAGCATCACTTCCCTATGGCCCGAACCACTTTCCCTTTGCTGCCTCTCCCAGCTAAGTGTTTTGAACAAAAAACCATTCCTAATCAGGAGACTACAGGTAAAATGAGATTATTATGTTAAAGTACTTGTTAAAACAAAGATAGAATTGAGGTGCTCCATTAAGAGCCCTGACACCCTATTTAGTTTGTTAGCTAAATATTGATTTAAAGCTAGCAATGTATTTTTAAAACATACAAAGCTACGATAAATCAGTATCCAGCGCAGTTATTTTTCAAATCCAAGACACACCTACATCCTGTCTCCCAATATCTTCTCCCCTTCAGATTAAGCATTTTGTGATGACACAGAATAAAATTTAAAGCTTCCTAATTATCACAGAAAAATCAGAAAGACACAGAAGTATTCTGGTTAGATTTTCCCTGTGTGCTTATAATACAATTATAGAATCATAGAATGGTTTGGGTTGGAAGAGGACCCTAAAGATCATCTAGTTCCAACCCCCCTGCCATGGGCAGGGACACCTTCCACTAGACCAGGTTTCTCAAAGCCCCATCCAGCCTGGTCTTGAACACCTCCAGGGATGGGGCATCCACAACTTCTCTGGGCAACCTGTTCCAGTGTCTCACCACCCTCAATCAAATTGACTTGCAAGGAAATTTACGTAGAAGTGCTTAACGCCGGTAGTATCTTAAACATTCTTGCATCAGCCTTTCCAAACCAGAATTCTTCCTCATCTTCACTGACTTAGATACATTTTGCAAAGGAGCTGAAATACTATCTCAGCCAAATCTACTACTTTTAGCTCCTCCTACCAGCACGTGGACATGAATTCAGCAAGACACACGCATGCATCTTAAAAACCTCTAGAATACTGAGTTAGCTTCTTCCATAACAGGTCAAGCCTACTAGGGTAGAAGCTCCTCAAAATGCAAGATTTACCCCATTTACTTTAGATAAAGCACTGATTCACTCAAGAACCACACTGGGAATTTTCTTAGACCACGTTCTGAATCAGGATTATCTCTCTACAGAAATTTCCATTTAAAATGAAGTTTTAAGTGCAAGTTTTAGGCACAGGGATGTTGGACTACCTTCAAGCTCATGTGACCCTGTTGGCCCTGGCACTATTCTAGCCACAATACAGCAATCCTGGGTTTTTTTGTTAATAACAAAGATAAGTACGACTACAGGCTCCCTAGTATTTTTGTCCAAGAATACTATAAGGCCTTGCATCAATGCATCCAACTAAGAGAGAATTTTCCCCTTTTTAAACATGTACACTTAGCCCTCTTTCAATCAAGGACGGAGTTTACATGTTTTTGGAAATCCCCAGCTCTCCCCAGAAGTTGCTAGTTACATAAAAGGTCAGTAATCACTTCAGTAGTACTTCTTAAAATAACAGTTCTCTAAGTTCCTTCATCTTACCAATGTCACCGTTTGCCAGAAGACTGAGAGGATCCACATCCTTCATGTGTGGCTGAGCTGCCAAGTCACACTGTTTTTCATGTTCCTTTTCACACGTGCTGTTTTCTGGTCCATTGGCTTCAATTTGAGTACTGTGTACATTAGAATTGCCACCATTTTTCCTAAATTTCTTCCAGAACGGACGCCTTTGTCTTCTCCTCTGTCTTCCTTGCTGCCCAACCCCCTCTTCGTTTTCTGGAGGTTTCCACATCCCCTTCATTTTGCTGGAGAATAGAAACGCAAAGCTCACACAAATGACAAAGCTATGAGAATAAAATCAATTGATGTAAGCACACACCTCGGGCCCACATTTAAGGTTCAGCAACACAGCATGATGCCAGGACTTACTCCAGCTCAGCTAACATGTGGTGACAGACCAGACAGGCAGTCACAGCTCATCTCATTGGCAGGGCAATGCGACAAAACTGGAATCTAAATGAAGAGTTTGAAGTGCGTGACTTTTATCTTTTAACAAGGCAAAGGGAACATAGGCTAGCAAGTTCCCCAATCATCTATAATGTGAGGACATAGTGTTTTCATTTCATATTACAAAGTCAACAAATATTCCCTTCACTTAAGCAATTAAATCATTCAGAAGAGGGAGGGCGTGGAATTAAAAGGGAAGCATCTACTATAAGCACACTTCCAGTATTGAAGGCTCCTTTTTCCAGCTACAGCTCAGAGAAGGATCTTGCTGCCCTAGATCTGCTCAGCCATTTGATACCACCAGTTGGAGACCTACTCCTGCCTCCAACTAACATGCCATTCATCTTTTTCACTCTGATGGAAAAAGAATAAAAGAAAGTTCTATCAGGACAATGGATTTTTTAAAACCTGAAACAAAATAACAAGTCCTAAAATATGGGAAGAGCACAGCATGTGGGTTCCACTTATCTTCCACAGTTCTGTAATCTTCTAGATTATCCTATAAACACAAAACAGGAAGGTACCTGGAGAGCTTAACAAACTCTTGTCAAAGTATATAGAAACAAGAATAGGTGTGACTTAGACAGAAAAACAAATATAGAAGGGACAACCTAACAACCTGAAAATACTTATTTTCAAACAACAGAAACTTAATTCAACAAAACAAGACTTCAGCCATTCATGAGCACGTTCCAAACACAACAGACATACAAAATATACCATCCTGAGTGAGCCCCATGGTTCATTCTGCTCTGTATTCTCTCCCTCAGCCTCCCCTACAGCATGGCAGAGGTCCTGTTATCCCTAGTCAACTGTGTAATACCATACTTGGGCAAGAGCTTCTTCCTGAAACTTCTCCCTGGGTCTAGAGTCATGCATCTGCAAGCAGAGTCTCATAAGTGTATTTCTAACCTGGTAGCTTGTCACTGATAAGCAGCCGGTGGAACACATGAGGAAAGAAAAAAAGAGCATAAAAGCACGGTGAATGGACACCATTCTTTTCACCTACTTTTCCATGGTGTACCATTTAGAGACCCTCTCTGACTACAGATGCTCCCAAGACACTGATGGGTTTGCATCTGTGGGATGCTGGGTGAATGTCTGGCATCCTGAAATCTCGCAGCAAGGTGTTAATATTTTGTGAAAAAGGACTTCTTTTGGGTTTTCTTCATTCTGATGTCTAAAATGGTCATTTTGTACCCCCATCCTTCTTGAGGTATAAGAACCGGTGTATAACTACATTCTATTCACCTTTTCCCACCTATGCAATTTCTCTAGACCTCCATCATACAGCCCTTCCAAGCAACCACTTCTTTGCTTGTACAGAAACGTTCCCATTACCGACATTCCTCTCCTCCATAACCTTTCCAGCCTAATTAAGTCATTCTTGAGAGGAGAACAGGGCCTGCCATAGCATTCAAAAAGGCTTTATATGCCTTTTATATGCCTTATAACAAAACATATTTCATTTCATTTGCATTCTCCAGTCATTTCAGGACAGTGTCTAACACCTGTTGCTCAGCCCTGATCATCCACCATAGTGCTCCCGTGGCACAAGAGGCAAGCCACCACCTTCCTGTGCATCAGCCTCTCATCCACAAAAGGAGGCTAATATTAGCTCCCATAATTCAATTCCATCTAGACAGAGAGAACTGCATTTCTGAATTTGTACAGTCGGGCTCTAAATTCAGGATGTTGTTGTATAACTTAGAAGATACTGAGCAAATATAGGCTCAATTAGATGTGTTGTCCTTGACCAAGGGTTAAAAACAACATTCTGATTTCCCTGGGGCCTCAAACACCCAGAAAGAAACCCCAAGGTCACAAACACACCCCAGCAAATGTCAGGCAGCCTGGCATCTGCCTTCTGCCTTCCCCTCGTGAAAGATATACTACTTCCCGTTCAGAGGGGATAAAGAGCCATGCGCTATTAATCAGCTGTTGCAAGACACCAGGCAGGCTACCAAAGTGGTCCTTCTGCATCTCTAATCTCACACGCGGGGATGCTGAGAATTAGCAGTTGTAAAGCACTTCAGACAACCACAAATGGAAAGTGCTGTAGAAGTGTTAAGTATCTAATCCTTTCTAAATCTTACTTAGGTATTTGCTTTACTAGTACAGGTTGCAGAGAACAAGCTGTATTCTATTTTTGCCTCATGCATCAGTAAATTTGCCAGATAAGCACCAATTCCAGAATCTTTACTGTTGATACACAAAGCAGAAACAACAGATTTCTGGACAGTTCATCAAGTCCATAGTGCTAGCAGCTCAGGGAACGGAGAGGAAAAAAGAAAAGATTTCTAAAATCAACCAGAGTTAAAGGTCACTAAGTGAAAGCCAACAACCTATAATTTTGAGGGCTTTTTTTCCAAACAATTTTCCAGACATAGAGTTACTAATGAATGTTGATAGCATGGAATTGCTGATGTACATTTAAGACTACGTAATACATCCAACTCACAGCCACAAGAGTTACCAAATAAAACTGTAGACACAAAACTGTTTGCTACTGTGACAAGCAAAACTTATATTTGCACATAAAAATCTCCAAACGTAATATTACATATGTTTGCGGCTTCAGTCTCAAATGCCTAGGTTTGGTTCCTTGGGTCCAAAGTACTTCTGCAACTTTATATCGTTTGAAGAAAGTTTTATTTCAGTCTTTTATAGACTTTTCCTTCCAAAGTCATGAAAGGCAACCGGCTGGAGGGGGTGGGTAAGCGTTGGGTTTTCTGAAGCATGCGCTGCACCAAGGTACTCTGCATTGTCACCATTTAACAAATTATACTCGCCTGACATGAACCCCATTCTGTGCTAGTTCAACTGCTTTACCATGCTGCAAGCTTTATTTTGTTTGGTGTCAGTTCCTATAAAAAAAACCACCAAAACAAACCAGGCAAGCTCCAGCTTCACTTCCATGCAGCAGCAAATGGTATTTAGCAAAAGCCCCTTAGAACTGAGTCCGCTTCTGCCTTCCAGCTCAGTTGTTCCAGTTTAAACAAGTGATATTCTTCAGAGCATGGATCATTATAACATTTTTTTAAAAAGTTAGTTGGTTCCACGTAACACTGAGGCTGAGGGGAAGATACAAGAACAAAGACCATACTGGAAAGTAACACAATATAAGGGAGAGAACAGATAAAAATCCAAGAGGAGTAAGCATTAGGCTCAAAACAAAGGTAGCAGACAGATAAAGGGTAGAAGAAAGAAGTAGCACTACTTCAGTGATGAAAATAAAGTTAAATCTTCCTTCCTTCTTCACTTGATTATTGATTTACCATCTGAAAGGAGACGGTAAGAAGCCAAATCCGCTCATAAAAATCTCTCTTGGCCATTTTCAGGCATTAAAGGATCAGACCATGTGAATTCATTATGTTGCATGACTTCCTTCCCGATTATTTCTTTTTTAGAGACCCAGGTTATGCTGATCTAATGAGCGGCCACTAGAACGCAGTTTTCTCAAACAAGGCAGAGCGCAGAATTCAGCAAGAACATCAGATCTCTAATACAATCATTGTTTAATTTAACTGAAGTGGACTATGAAGCACTGTAAATAAAATAACATTACAACTGCTGTTTGTCAAATGACCTGTCCTCTCTTAAAGGGCAGCTGGATTGCATGTACAGTGGAAGCACTAAGGGCTGGAGATTACACTAAGGCAGTGTACTTCTGAA
Organism: Limosa lapponica baueri; assembly: GCA_002844005.1. Classification (NCBI taxonomy): domain Eukaryota; kingdom Metazoa; phylum Chordata; class Aves; order Charadriiformes; family Scolopacidae; genus Limosa; species Limosa lapponica. The sequence continues at coordinate 244,718 of KZ506253.1, forward strand.
CTCACAAGGAAGAAAGCAACAAACTTGTTTCAAAACACTTACCCAAACTGTTGGGTAGTCAGCACTTCTCCCCTTTCCTCCTTCTGCAGCTGCATTGCCTTCTTCTTTTCAATGTTTGCCAACGTAGGAAAATTTCTAGAAGGAAAAAAAATAATTCACTGGCTCTTAAATGATTCACTGTACTCCCCCACTCAACTCCCCCTTTACCAAACCAGCATCCTCTATAAACATAATAGATTTTAAATAACATTTCATGGAAGTTTAACAGACTGTTTCCTTCTTAGAAAGGCATTGGTGAGGAAAAGAAACCTGAATGCATTTATGTTTGCGTACTTGGATGCAAAAAGACCCAAAACAACCCCAAACAAAAAAAACCCTACCAAATTGGTATGATCAGGTTTACCAAACCACCAAAAAAGGTACAGACAAACAGTTCATTTATGAACCCTCTGCCTGCCCCTAAACATAACAGCACAATTTAGTCCTGCAATTTTATTTTTATGGTGCTTCAATTGGAGTATTTGAATGATCTTAAAAGGTCCAACATGCCTTTAGCAAACCAACCGCTGAGTTCTTGTAATACCAAAAAAACAGCTTCTGGGCGCACAATATCCCTTTAATGCGACAGTTAGAGAAGAGCCCACAAGTTTTCTCTCGAGCAATATTCAGTATTGTGCTTGCACGCTGACCTCTAGTTCACCAAAATTACTGACCCTCTTTAATTCCAGCTTCAAGAAAAATTGCTAAGTCATGCAGATGAAAACAAATCTACTGTTATAACCATCTTCCAAACCATCCCTCTCTTCCATTCCCTCCCGATGGATGAACATGCTGGTTCTAACATGCAAAGCCTGCTGCAAATTACTGTCAAAGCCCCAAAATGGCTACGCTAGTTGCTCTGTAAACATTAGTTTGCTAAATCCCAGTGCTTTGAGATAAAGGTAGTAAATGAGAAACACACACACACCCCCACCAGCTTCTGGATAGAAGCGCAAAGTGTAAATATTTGATAAGTCTATTAAAATGGAGTAACGAGAAACTTAGAACAGCTACTCACTATATATAGCTATCAAAAAGGACACGTATCTTCCTTTAAATATTTAATCTTCTCCCATGCATCTTCCCCGTTTTACAACACGAATGTTAAGTGCCACATTGATGTCAGACAGCTTCAACCACATACCAAGCAAAGAAGATGAGAAGCATTTCCTACGAGACACACCTAAACACGAGACTACAGCACTTGTCTCCTTTAAGAGGATTTGAACATGGGCTGTCAACTTCTATTTTCATTGGATTTCTCCCAGAAATCCGCCATACAGCTCAAGCGAGCATAGGGATACGATGTTTTATCTACGCTTTTCCCTGTTAGCTACATTTGTTCATCCATGTTGTAACACTCCCAGCACGCAGCAAGCGTCCAATGAATTATTTAGTCTCAAGAGCTTCGCATTGACAAAGACCCCGGTGCTTGGCACTTCTTCACAGTTCTAGGATAAGGTGCTTTCCTTCACGGGAATAAGGCTCAAAGGAGGAAAGAGAGCTATAAAATAAGTAGTTATGCTCAAAAGAGGCCCCAAGCTTGTCTTAGAATTTTTATTTTTTTTTAAAAGACATAAGGGAAGACCCTTAATCCTGGAACAAAGGAGTCTTCAAAGTACTCCTGTAGTTATGTTGATTAAGGACATATTCAGACACGCTCTCACAACATGATTTGAGACGTGACTGCCTCCCACTTTCATTCCGACGAGTTACCACTCCCTCTACTGAGCCACCGTAACGGACTCCACGAATGCCTGCAGTTCAATTCATTGCCAAGACAGACAGATTTCTCCTAAACCACCCTTCCAGTTGACACAAGCAGTAACTAACAGTAAAGAGAGCTCAAGCCTTAAGTCCAAGTATGCCAGTAAAAGCACATCTGAGGGCACCTGTAGCAGCTGTGTTTATTTTCTCCAGCTCTTCTCCAATATTAAATAGCATTTTACTTCCTGCCTTTACCTTGTGCAAAAAATGTACCTATTTTGACAGCACACATGCAGTGCTTCATTTCATTCGCAATGAGCAAATGAGCATCTGCTAGTTTATTCCTCCATCTAAGGACGTGGTGGGCGTTGAAGTCTGCAGGTCACCAGCCTCTTACACAAGGTAGACAGGGTTCACTCTTCCCCAGGTGCTTTGCTGTGCAATGACGAGGCTGGGCTAAACCCACCAGTAGGTCCTGGTGGGACCTAGCCAAGTCAACCCCAGCTGTCCCTGCAAGGAGCAAGTGGACCAAAGAGGTATGGATGAAAGTTATCCATCCACCCCAAGGCGCTAGCCCCAGTGCAACTCCACAACTCATCAGGTGCCACAGCCACAGCTCAAAGAAGTTTGTGCACCTCCTAGCATCAGCTAGACCTACCCATGGAGGCAGCAGAATTCAACTGGACCCTAAGTGGAGGCAGAGGCCTACAATGGAAATGCTATGGTCTTGAGCCTCAAAGTACTCAAGAGGTGTAAAAAAAAAAAAAAAAAAAAAATCAAAAAGAGAAGAATTCAATTCTTTTTTAGATACACAAAATTCTTCTTCAAGAAGGCTAAACTTAGGAAGACCGCTCCTGAACAGAGGTGTAACCCCACCAAAGGAAGAGCCTGTACTGAATCTCTCCACATAAAAGGCCACATGTTAAAATACAATGAGTTGCCCTGGGTTTGAATCCTTCTCAGAAGGCACGCCCTCCTCCTCCCCTAACAAAATGAGGTTCTTAAAATGTTATCTACAAACACCACTGAGGTAGAAGAAGTAGCCTAGCACTTAGGTCCTGCAAACAACTTGTTAGAGCTTGAACACAGTCAGCTTCATCAGTCACCACAAAGGCTTTACGAACCTAAGCAACTTACTGTTAAGAGGGAGTTAAGCCAGGTTGTGATGGTCTGGCATGGTAGATTTCATGAAGGAGCCAGTACTGCCTGAGAAGGCAGCCCCATATCATGGCAGCTGCAGTTTCCAACCATAGACACTTCAAACTGGATTTTTTTTCAGTATAAATTGTCAGGATAACACCAGAAAACTGCTTTTCAGGCTAAGATGAGTATATCACATATAAACCAACAAAGTGACATGCAGGTAATCAATACCTTAAGCTTCCAGAGACAGGGAATGGTGATATGAGCATAATCACTAACATGTGTGCCCTAGTGAATAGATTTATTAGTGTGTTTTCAAGAAATGAGTGCACTAACCAGAGTCATACATGTTTTATAGGCCAGCGTAGTCTATCTTGTTCACATAAACATCAGAGTAAACTACCTCTTAGCAAGCAGTGGAAAAACAGCAAAACAGAAAAAAAGACCTGTTTCTATAGCACAATGAATGGGAGTCAAGAGTTATACAAGTTTATCACTTTTACAGGAACAGCACTATGATCAAATTGCCTTAATTTCTTCAGCTGGTCTTGACTGCATACTCACAACCAACAGCAAAGAGAAGACAGATAGCTCAAAGGGAGCAAAGATGGCCCAACAGAGAGCTGATAAAATCTTAGCTTAAGACTCCCAAGCATTTGATCAAGCATTGCATCTCTACTGTGATTTTACTGTGTTAGCCAAGGCAGTTTTATTGCTAATCCATCCCTGCAGTTCAGAGTAAACTTTATTGTATCGGTGTTTACTTTGATCTACCAACACATTCTTTCTACTTTGCTTCATCTTCTCTACTTTTACCACGCACTAAGAAATTATTTTCCTTATTTTATATTTAATTACTATGAATGCAACACCAGGGAGGATTCCAAGCTACTCCAAGATTATCATTATTCAACTAGACAACCACAAATTAACTAGAAGTTGTGTGCTTGACAGTACTAGCCTCATTAATTGGGCACGTGCTCAGCCTATGAGATATATTGCAAGGATATAAAGCAGTCAATCCCTAACTGAACAAAAAAATCCCCAACAGATTAAAGAAATGGGGGAATGAAGAGGGAGAATTTACAAGCAACACACACGATCAAGAAAATCCTCCAACGTTATATCAGGATCTAAGCAAAAGTTTAACTACTCGCTTTAACACCAGAGCAGCCTTGCCACATTCTTTCTAATAACCTTTGCTCAAGAAGAGTTGGTTAGAAACAGATGGGCTGGCAGGACCCAGATCTCACTTGGTAAGAAGGGAAGACAGCAATACCTCATTCTGACACATTAAGGAAATTTGCTGTAGATAATTCCCTTTAAGCACGTGAAACCAGCATATTTCTCAACACTTGGAATCACAGAATC
>KZ506253.1:265712-278309 GCA_002844005.1 Limosa lapponica baueri
AGTCCCTTGGTCACTGTTATCTTCCTTAGAGCAACAGGGAGCTGGTAGATAAAATAAATCAATACTTACCTGTCAGGTATAAGTTTTCAGTTCTAGGGAAGTGACTCATTTTGTGGTCAAGCTGCGTATGCAGTATACCATCTCAAAGGAAATTTCAAAGTTGAATTTTTTTTTAGTTTGGATAAATTTTTATGGTGCTTGGCAGCAGTTAGGAAAGCAAGAATTTATGTAACTTAAGGCTATTTGGAAGAATTCTCTTTATCTATTTGGTTATGCTTTATTGTAATCAACAAACTCTTTTGTAATTGTGAATATAATTCTCAGTGGGCTCCTTTGGTGCTTTGTTAATCCCAAGAGTAACGTATTTTCTTTTTGTTATGTTTCATATACATCATTTGTTATTTTAATTACAAAATTTAGGAAGTCACTAAAAATAATGTGATCTCTAAAAAGCAAATAAATGCTTGTGGCTTTTGACATCAGTGGAGGTAGCTTTCTTGATTTTTGACATGAATACTCCTCTGGTAAAATGTTATGTCAAAGTGTAAGAAAAGGAAAAGAGGAAGAGGGAACTTGTAGTTTGAAGGTTAGAGAGACGAGCAGTAATGCAGATGGTCACTCATCATATAATCTTAGTCTTTTGTATGTTCACCCAACTTTTCTTTCTACTTAGCAGTTTATGGTGGGTAACTTGCATTTACATTCAGAGGGCAAGAATCTGCTCTGTGTCTGTGGGTATGAGAGATTAAAGCAGTAAAAAGCACTTGCTAGTTTTGGGGAGGTTTTTTTTTGTTCTAGCTAACCATACAACTGCTCCTAGCACACACCGAGAAAGCAGATTGAGAGGAGCTGTTTTCCACCCAGCCCGATTCCCTGAATAGGTGGGAAAGGTGTGATGTGTGGGAAGAGCCGTGTCTATCTTCCACCCCCGTACACCTGGCAGTCTGGTTGTGCTGACACACTGCGCAGGGTGTAGACACAATGCTGTTAACTGTCTCCCTGCTGCATTGCCCTTAACGTTGAGCAGATTGGCGGCTGACAATCTAGCCATGAATAATTGAAACAAATGCAGGCTGTTTGTTTCAATATATGGGCATACTGTTTATTAGCTCTGTGTGACATACTCTTTCTTTTAGAAAAGCTTTTGTTCTGTCACATATTTTCCAGACTTGTCAAAGCAATGTATTCGTGATTAGGAGCAGCTCATGTGGCAATTTGAAGCTTATTAAAAATTGTTTGAACGTTCCAGCATAAAATATATATGAACAGATTTCCTTCACCTTCGGAAAGGATATTGCTGCTTTTCAATGTTAGACAGAAGTGCAGCACTAGTAAATATTCCCGAAGTATTCACACATCGAGGTAAAGAGCAAAGGTTATCTTAAAAAAAAATTTATGTTGTACATCAGAAGAATGCTGAAATGCTCATCTTGAAACATGTATTAGCAAAGATTCCAAGTCCAAGAACAGGAAAACATTCTTTGCTGTATGTGAAATCCAATATTCCTTAAATGAAAGCTTAACTCATGATAAGCATGGGGTGTTTTTTTGAATGTGTATAGATAGGTACCGAAGCTGCCAACAGCAGCAAAATGTGTTTAACAGAGTTTTATTTAGATTCACTTCACCTGTTCAGAGAGCCTTTGGACATCCAGAAAACTGTCAAGAATCACGTTGACTGTGTGCTGCTGAGGAAAGACCTGAACAACAGGGTTATTCATGTGCAGAAAAAAAAGCATAGAAATGGAAAGCGTGGGAAGGATGAATATGGGAACCATTTTTCTGTTCCTTGGAAGAGCCTTTGAGCTGTGGCAGAAGCAAGGCAGTGTATTTGAGATCTGCTCTTTTTCACAAGTTGCATGGATACAGCCCACAACATAGATGTTCTTATATATTTTAGTAGAAAGCTTTTTTTTATAGCTTAACTGTCTATCCATGCAAAATAAAGGTACTTGTATACCAAAATAAAAGATTATTTTGACCATATTTATATAGGTTTAAATTCAGTCTCTGTGACTTACAGTGGGAATTTAAAATATGGCCTTAACAAGAAAGCAGTCAGAACAGACCAGAGGACCAAAGCTGTTTCTTTTTTGCAGCAGCTAGGTGGGAGTGGAACTTCAAACACATTGCCTGTGTTTGAAACCGCACCAGTGCCCTTGTCCTGGCCTGAGCTCACATTTATTGCTTGTGTCTTTTTATCTGTGGTTGGCTTTCTGGCAGGACTTCCTGCTTTTTCCCCTTTTCAAATCCTGACAATAATATCACTACAGCAGGGCTGTGCTGATTAGATTACGTGGGATTTAGTAGAAGACTGTAATTAGCATAATTCAATTCATGTTGTGTTACGTTTGATTGCCCTAAAGCTCAGAAACTGAAGATCATTATAAACAAAGTCTCTGCTGATACATTGTGAGCATACTGTCACTTGGATATTTCTTTAGGTGATAATTGTTTGGGGTTTTAATTAGCTTTTATAAGCTTTAAAGAATGTGATGGTGGACTGTTAAGAGGAACTCATATACAGAAGGCTTTTCAGCACTGAAAGCACAGTTTGTAATATGCTTTGAACTGTTTTCACCACTGAAAAGAGATTCTCACCTTTCTTTCTATGCTACTGGAGACAATTGAATTATACTGCTTGCAGAGTTGCTATGTAAAAACAAATTGGTGAAGTTACCTGGCATCACAAAGCTTTTATTATCTCATCCCCACTCCAAGGGAAAATAAACTTAAAATCAGAGGAGTTCACTGATTCTGTTTATTGAAGGACAGTGAAACTGTGGTGCAAGGCAAGAACGAACAAAATTGGCTTTGTTGCTAGAGAGAGAGTAGCATGTGTTTGACCTCCTACCTTTCATTGCTCTTTAATCTGGTGAAGGAAGCTAGGGAAGAAAAAAGTGGATTGTTGCATGCTGCAACTTTCCTGATTTTCTTGCATCCCAGCTCTCTGCAGAGGTCCTCCTGGAAAACCGAGAAACTTACTCAGTTATTTCTATGGTGTGTGCATAGAGGGCACACTTGGCATGGGAGGAACCAGAATCACTTCTCATCAACATTTAGTTTTTATTTTTATAATAATCTGAAAACCTGAAAACTGGGATTTTCTTTTTTTTTTTTTCCCCCCTCCCCCCCTCAAGGCCCATTATAGGTCCTGCATTACCGCCTGGCTTTAGGAAGCCTTCACAGGACACCGGGAATAGCAAATGTTCCATAGGACCGTCTGTTTCATCAGAATTCCATACCCAGGTTTGTGAAAACAGAAGCCTTTTGTTTTAGTACAAGCTATCTGAAATGCTTAAACAAGTAGGAGCCTGAAAAAGTCTACTAGACATACTTGTTAGCCTGACGGTTTAATTTTAGACCAGAAAGTGTCTGGCATATTTTTGCCTGAGTCAAATACTGTAGCATAAATAAGCCTTAAAAAAGGAAAAGGCTGGTCTTGTTTGTTGTGATTTTGCTGTTAAACGGATGATGCACTCAATGAACACAAGAGATCTAGGCACCCTAAGCTGCAGTCACAGTAATTCTTCCTAATGTTTTTCCATTCTTTCTTTTGGTGTGACGTCCTTCAAAAGTGAACATCTTGGCAAAGTTCAAATTTTGAAAGACACTAAAGAAGTAATGCAACCCATTAGAATGAAAATATTTACTTATAATTCAAGCTTTTACTCCTTTGCTGATGGGGAAGCAAATGATTGAGTATTTCACATATCTTCACCTCGTTAAAAATATTTATTAGTGGACGCGTTAAATAGGTTTATCCAAAATAATGCAATCAAGAATGATGCTACAGTGTTCATTAATTGTTCTTATCAATAGCAAGATGATACCTGTAACTGGGAGTAAGGTGGAGCAGAACAGTGACACTGACACAATTTTTTGGCTCGTGTTTTTTGACTGCTCTCGTCAGGTTAGGTAAAATCTAGGTAGAAGTCCTATAATTTAATCCCTAGCTACAAAATAATGCATATATTATTAAAGAACATTCAGGAATAAGATGTGTGACAAAATACAGCTAGACGTATGGGGAAGATTCAGCTCCCTAAATGTGGGCCTCTGGTACCATTCTGAGGGATCTGAATGTTCTGCAGCGGGCTGGCAGACAGGGAGTAGCACCTTAGAGAAGCATCCTTCTTGAGTAGCACCTATTAAGCCAGCCAGGATACCCTAAGACATCAAAAATCGTGCTGGATACCAGAGTTTAGGAAATTGAATCGCTGTCATGCTATGATAAACAAAATATTAATTCCTTGTGAGAATTAAATTGTGTTTCCACAGTTACTGTGTTTGTTTCTAAAATACTTACATTTTTAACTCTCAGACACTGTGGGACTTTCTAGGAAGGAATGAGGCAGAGGCTGCCCTGGAACCTCACTTTTTTATTAGTAGTCATGAAGTATATCATTCTCCAGCCTCCTACAGTGAGTGTTGTCATAATCCTTCATGAAGAGTGATTGTCTGACATTTTTAAGATACTCATCATCTTACAACTCCAAATAACGATTAAGCAATTTATCATAATGACAAATCTCTTGAGGCAGGGATGTCAAAACTGGTCTCCTTATATATTTTACAAACAAGAAAACCTCTTTTCTCCTAAATAGATCTTCTAGCATGAGCTTTGTTACAGCCATTACAGAACTTCGCTTTTTTTTTTCCTCTTCCTAATAATACTCTTTTTTTTTTGTCCTTTGAATATGATGAGTAATTTTTTTGTTTATTTTGTTTTAATTTATTTAAACTGGTACGTTTTTGACAGCAGCTTATTCCATGCTGACTCTTCACTATATATTGATTTTCCCCTTCAAACTTGAAGGCAGTATTTTTTAACATTTGTTTAATTTCATCTTGTTTGAGGCAGGTGGTAGTGGAGTGAATTGAACTTAAGACTAATGAGAAAGGAAATGAGACATGCTTCTTCGATTAAAACTGGTGTAGAATTTGTCTTTCATCCTCAACTATTTTACACTGCAATTTATTATGAAAGGCTTATATCTTTGCATTTTTTGTTTGTACACAGAGAGAGGGAAGTGTTTTACTACCTTGGTTTCTCAAGATGGTTATTCCTTTTCCCCACCAGCTCCTTCTTTAAAAGAGAGAGAGAGAGAGAATGTAGTCACTCTATTCTCTAAAAAGGTGAAGGGCAGTGGTCGATAATTAGTGAAAGCTTGACTATGTAAATGTTTTTGAGAAAAATGGTGAGGGAAACTGGTATTACCTACTCGCAGTGTTTGTGTTTATAAATGACCAGCTATTTCTCACCCTTCTCAGTCTTTCAGACCCATTTCATGCAACTGGTCCTGCAGCCATTAAATGAGCTAAGCCTTTTCTTGCACCTTGTGGTCTCCACAGCCACACGTAGCTGTGTCTCTTGCTGTCTCTTACCTGAAGCTTGCCCTCCCCGCTGGTCATACCTTTGCTGACTCCTAAAGGCAGACAGGGCCAGCTGGCTCAGCTAGCTTGGAGCAGTGTCATTAAAGCACTCCAGTTTCTGTAGCAAATGGCACACATAGGAGTAAAGTGGCATATTCCACACCTGTTGTCTTCCTTAGCCCAAATCCCTCTACAGCATCCCACTGCTCATAGCCTGAAGTATTAGGCTTGAACACAATGTAGCAGGATACCTTTCCTGCTCTCCTCCCCCTTTCTCTCGTCCTCCATTCCCCATGCCCCCTTTAGGTGACTCTTATAGTGAGGTTCTGTGCTCCATTTGTGTATTCTCCGCTGAGTCACCTCTGCCTCGGGCACCGTATTTCACACAGAAGGCTCCTGATACTGTTTTTCCACTGCTCATCGCTCTTGAGCCCTTATCTTCTTTAGTGGTGTCATGTCTTGGTTCTAGGATGTCCACCTCGTAACCAAAGTTTGGCATGACAAAAACAATCCATTCCCCCCTGACTTTATCCTTCATTTGAAACTTCTTTGCCACCGCCTTATATTCTCAAGTAATGCTCTGTGCTTCCTGAGCATGCAGCCTTGTCGTCATCCTGCTCCCGTTGCTTTGTCACCCACATTCAGGCTGTAGCTAAATCTTTTCACTAGTGTAGATATTGAGCACCTTGACTTTGCTTCCAGGGCATTTTGGCATCACCATTTTCTGTCTAGTTCTTTCTCCATCCACATTTGTACTGTATTAACTTGAAGGAACCCGTGAGGTTTCTGTACAACCCTTGGCATCCACAAAGATTCTTATTAACTTAGTTTTTTGAGCCGTTCTCCAAATAAATGCTTAGACTGCAATGTCAAAAGGGATCGGAGAAGCGAATGGCAGAACCATGAGGTCGGACTGGCAGATACTATACAGCCAGGGGTGTAATACCATGCATGCCACTGTCCCCTACCTTGCATGGTAATCTTTCCAGCATCCGTACAGAATCTGAGCTCGAGAGGGTTCTCCTTGCAGGGCAAAATTGCAATCCTTATTCCGGAGGTGCGTGCAAATGGTGGTGGTGAAGGCAAAGCCCAGAGTATCCAAGACGTGTGCTTGTGTGGTTCCAATTTACCTATGGCTGCGTGCAGAGCAATGTAAAGATACACAACTTGTGTATCGCCGCTGTGTTTACCAGTGGTTTTGCCTCGGACAAGAGATGCTGCTTTTGGAAACACGGAGACTAAGTATCCTTGTTAAAGTGCTAGAATGGGTCTAATCTGGAGTTTTAAGCCAGGTTTTTGTTGTCCGACTGGCAGATGTGTTGCGTTAGGTTTTTATGCTCTGCTAGACAAAATCATTCTAATCCTGTGAAGCTAAAGTGTTTCTTGATGGTCTTAGCGCTATGGTTGAAAGAAATGTTTTATTTTTGGAAGGTAACAGATAGTAGTGAGGAAGATGACAATTTTATAGGCCCAATGCCTGCAAAAGGACCAGTGGAGTCTGATGTGACTAAAGAATTTGAACGCAGAGCTCAGAGAATGAAGGAAAAGCTTACTTCGGCAGACAGCGTAAGTTGGTTTTTCTTAATTTCTGATGTTTTGTTGCCAGAATGTATTTGTGTTTTTCTTTGCCTGTTTTTGTGTGAATCCAGTTGCAGTTCTGGTTGGGATGCTAAGTATTTGCAATTGTTAAAACAAAGAAAAATCCATGATTTCTGTGAGAAGCTAAGAGATTCAGGCAGCAATTTTTGATTACGTTTTTTTCACTCTCTCTCCCCCCTCTATTTCTTTTGTAAAGGATGAACCCAAGCAAGTTACCAGGGAATCGTGGATGACAGAGCTTCCACCTGAATTGAAAAGCTTTGGATTTGGCCCAAGAACATTCAAGAGAAGAGCTGATGACAAATCAGGTGATAGATCTATTTGGACAGATACTCCAGCTGACAGAGAGAGAAAAGCCAAGGTGAGCATTTATTCATTCATGTACACCTGCAGGCAGCGTGTATGTTGTTGATATTGTGTGGAAACAAAGTAAAGATACCCTGAGCTGTTCAATGAAGGGTTCTTTTCCAGATTTTTCTTTGTTACCAAAACTTATTCTTTCAGGCTTAGAGGTAAAGGCAAGGAAATAATGATTTTAAAGTAACATTGATATTCATGTATTCCCTCTCCCTTCTGCAGTAGTCAGGTACTCTGTATCAGCTCATTGAATTTCCAATTACAGTGTGTCCAGTTTCTTGTTCTATCAAGCTGAGCAAAAAATACCAGGTGGCCTTTATCATGGCCTCTACTCTTCAGATTTAATTAAAGTAAATATAGATTTCCTTGCTTTTTACTCCAGACATTCTGATTACTATAGCATGTTATTTGCTTCTACTCACCAGGAAAGAGAAGAGGCAAAAAAGTCAACCAGTAAGGATAATGAAGAAATTGTATTATCTGGGAGAGACAAGAGACTTGTTGAGCAGGTGACTTCATACAATGTAAGCAAAATACTTTCTCCTCCTGCATTTCCTTTAATTCTTCACTCTTTTCTTTTGGTTCTCATTTCTAGCACTGCTGGTTTCCATGGTGATGCCACTATAGTCTTCCCTTTTAGTGCCCAAACCTACTGCTGTTTAAGTCATTAGAACATTTACCATTGACTTCAACAAGAGCAGGATTCGGTCCCCAAGCTGCTGCTGAAAACAATGTGACAGAATTGGGGTTTCTATATATTGTCTCAATCTTAGGTGGTATTTTCCTTAAATCATCCTCGTATCAGGACGTGGTTGCTGGGAGTAGACAACCTTAATTCAAATATTAGCTTGCTTCACCGAATTACCAACATCCCAAGAATAAAACAGTAGTAAAGGTTTAGCTTTCAGGACAAAATATGCATTAACACAAAAGAAGCTTGATGGGCTAAGCAGATCAGTGCATTAATTACACTATGTAGTTGATTACATTACCTACTCATTACAACAGCATTATTACATGAAGTTTTCCTCAATCTCTGCAGAAGCAGGTAATTTTCACAGACAGATGTTGATTACTAGAAATCCAACCTCCATGTCAAATCCCCTCTCGCTTTTCTGTCTGCCATCCCTGTCCACCAGAGCATACGGACTGCTGCCTGCCTTACAGCTGTGCTTTCCACTTCTTCCCTGATTTATGGCCTGAAGTCTTATGGAAGGCAGTCTTGCCTCTTGAGAGTATAATTAACTTGAGATTCGCAGCCTTGGCTTATATTACATGATTGAAGTTTATCTGGCACTTTTAATAATTTATTTGTAGTTCATTAAATCACATGTCCCTCTTAGAGGCTTGCAAATCCAGAGCTATTAGCATACTGTCTTAAATTTCTTCTGTATTATCTGTTTCTACTGTCATTTTGAATGTAGTAAAATAACTGTGATGTAAAACTACGCATTTTGCTCTGTACCATTGCCAGAATATAACATATATAGGCCTTTTACTGTTTCTAAGGTTAATGGAGTTCTCCAAAAAAAAACTGAAGAAGACATCTTGTTTAATAACAGTGTTTCTTGGGTTGTTTTGTTGTGTGGGGTTTTTTTGTGGTTTGGTGGTTGTTTTTTTTAAATCAGCTCTTTTCTAATTTTCAGGTGGTTAGTTTGGTTTTTTTCTTCTAAAGTTTTTTTTCCTCTATTCTTCCCTATTTCTTTCTCCACTGACCTGTATCAAGGATACTTTCATAGAACAGGAGCTTTAGTTCTTAAAATAATTTCTTAGAGTTAATTCGTTCGGTGCTGACAAATTAACATTCGTTAATTAACATTAACATAAATACATTCTCTGGGGCAATTCTGTCAACCCTGCTGCAGTTCCACCATGAATAAGTATTGTCCATTTTCTGTTTTCCATGAGAATCATTTCTTATGTCATGTATGAATTACTATTTGTGTGTGTGATGAAATAAGTGTATCCACAGGGAGTGAAGGAAAATGAACCTTTAGAATAAAGATCTTGTGTTGCTAGACATGAGAAAATAGAGCTGCACTTTCTGATGAAAGAATTGATTTGGACTGGTCTTTTGGCTGATCTGTAATGATTTGAGAGTCTGAGAAGTTGACTGCTTAAGGATACAGAAATACACTTTGCCTGGGTAAAGGGGGGGCCACATAGTCTTGTGAGAACTAAAGCTGCTCTGTGAAATCAGCAAAAGTTTTATGTTGTATTTGGGCTGGATCATGCTCTTTAGTAAATGCAAATAAAGGCCTTAACTTGGCAAAACACATGCTCTAGCTCAAACCTGTGACTTTGTTCCGTGGACTCGCAACAGATGATTCAAATACTGAAAAGTTAAGAGCAGACATTAAAAACACAGTAGTGCATGAGAATAAGATTGAACGGGCTTGTCCCTGCCCCTAGCAGTGACCAAAACCAGATGTTTAGGGTGAGTGTATAAGAAACTGGGCTCGTACTTTGAGATATTTCTCTTGACTTGTTGTCTTCATTTGTCTCTGCTAATAATAGCAGAGCAACTTTTATATTTCTTTTGCATTATTTTAATGATTTATCTCATGTGTGCGGAGATTGAACATTATTGGTGTCTTTAACATCAGTGAATTATTAGTATTTTATTCCATCTAGACAAGATTACACACACTTTGTGCTCTGTGTACGCTAAAGTTATTGTTCTATTTTCCAGTTACTAAGCTGTCATCTTTTTCTGGATTTTTTAGCTTTCCTAATTCCCATCTTTCCATTTGGATTTTCTGTACATTGTTGATATTTTGTAATACTTCTATTTCCTCTTCCTTCTTCCTGTTTTTCCAGGAGTCAAAGAGGTCAGAATCTCTCATGGACATACATCAGAAAAAGCTAAAGAGCAAAGCGTCCGAAGAAAAGAACAAACCTCAAGAAAGAAGGCCATTTGACCGAGACCAGGATCTCAAAGTCAATCGATTTGACGAAGCACAGAAGAAAGCTCTTATAAGAAAATCCAGAGATCTGAATAGTAAATTTGAGCACAGTAAAGGCAATATGTTTTTATAGCATAAAAGCATGAAGCTTTTTTGAAGTGAAGTCAATTAAACTTTGAATACTTAATTTTTTAAGTATTTTTCTGTAAATATTTGTATGCAAAATAAATACCCTGATGTTTACCTATTTTTCCTTGTCTGTAAATACTCTGCTAGGGAGGAGCATCTGTACTAATACTAAACTGGTAAAGGGAAGTCCTGGTATAAAAAAAGAAATAATGTAAATTTGCTACTTAAAACACATATATAGAAGTGCAGTTGGCATGAAAATAATTAATTAAAATAGTTATTATTTTAAGGACCTCTAGATTTGATTTTGCAATGGAGTTGGCAGTTTCCCACCCTTCTCCTGCCATGCTTAAGGTATTTTTGCTGAGCCTGACCTGAAGGCCGTGGAAAATTCCCTTTGGACTTGTGGGCAGGACATGGTGTGGCTGGAGTTCCTGCTGGGGAACATAGACTCAACTGGCAGCTCTTATGTCGCCCAGTGCTTTTATTTCTATGATTCTGTCTCTGTACATAACTACAGGTTTATATGTATGCAGTATAATCCCTGCACTATAGCAGGAAGAGCTAGTGGTAGCAGAAGTAATAAAACCTCAAGATTTGCAGATTTAATTATAAGATGGTAGTATACGAGAAGAGAAAATCTAATTTGAGTTTCAATTTGCAGGGCTTATAATCAGAAAATCCATCTTTTTTAAGCAAACGCAATGTGAAAATCAAAGCAAACTAAAGCTTATTTTTCTCAGTTAATCTGCAGGGCAGAACAGCTCTTTGGTGTCAAAAAGGAAATAAATCTGATATTTTAAAAAAAATCTACATCCATGGTTAGAGTTCTTTAGCTCTTCTGTGTGTGTGTTCAGAGCAGTTGGAGGGAGGGTTGTGTTACTTATTTATAATTAGACTTGTACTTTCATCCTTTTTCTGTGGAGTAACGTTTGGGATCATTTTTGAGGAGTTACTGAAAGTATCTATATATGAAAATAATTTTATATATGAGATGCTGGCAACTTGTGGGGAAGCATCCCAACGACACATTTTGCATATTAAATACCACGGGGCTCACTGTAATTTGAAAAAAGGCTACCGTGACAGACGGTGTCTGGGTTGGTTCATGTTAATGGAGCAGGGACCCAACAAGCCCCAGAAACAAATGGCTAAAAACTTGCTCTTATTTTATTGCATGTGTGCATGAGCCCAAGGCACAGCCTCCGCATGCTGAGAAGTCTTGGAGAATTTTCGGTGTCGGAAACGAATGCTTACATACAATATATTTAGATACTGCCTTTTTTTTAAAAAAAAATACACAATTTATTTTGCCTTTATTTGTAATTTATCTGCTACCTTCGGGAGGAAGAGGGACTGCTTTTGTGTTGTGTTTGGCTTTTTAATCAGTTCTGAGTTTCTGAACCTTTTTTTTTTGAGGCAAGAGGAGGGTTTATATGAGGGTTTATACTGTTTATTTTTCCTCCCCTAAAACAGACTTCTCTTCAGGCCTTGTGCTTTTTTGTAGCGTAGCAAATAGAATCATAGAATTGTCCCAGTTGGAAGGGACCTTTAAGCTCATCTAGTCCAACCATCAACCTAACTCTGATAAAAACCATCACTAAATATAGCAAACAGTGTCTCGCTAGGTTTCTACCTTCTGAGTTGTCTCCTTCCCCTTTTTGGGGAGCTCCTCTGCAGCTGGGGGTTAAATAACATCTGTCTAGCAATTCAGCAAATGTAGATTTCTGGATTGGAAAGGCAGTATTAGGAATGTATGGGATTTTTTCTTTTTTTTAGGCAACTAAAGCAGTGACAGGGTGAGCGTTGCGTGACTAGCTAAATCTTCATGGTTGACAAAAAATGATCTTCATGCCCAATTCTGGAAACCCTACTGCCTTGAGACATCAATTCATTAAATCAGGAGCTGCCTTATGCCGACAGAGCTGATCTCCTGGGTCCATCGTGCAGTCCTCGCTTGTTCAGACAACTTTAGCAGGGACAAGGGCTACTTGTGTTAGGATTTTGATGTTACGTGCTTCGTTTTCATTTTTGTTCTTTGGTCCCTCCTCCTCCAAATGGAGGACCAGTCATCAGATGTCTCAGATGTCACCTTGCTGTTCTGGTTTGAGCAACACAGGACTAATTTCTTCATTAATGCCTGAGAAAACTGTACTTTTAGAAGACTCTAGTGTCTGAATTTGTGAAAATATTTACTTTATAGCCAGCTGTGGTATGTGGGTTTCAAGGT